>MU160509.1:28657-57363 GCA_015888305.1 Antheraea pernyi | reverse complement strand
TAAAATATATTGTTAAGGTAATATAATATGTAAAGGAAGTCGCGTATTTTATCTAGTTTTTATAACTCATCTATTTATTCTATATTATCTATTTATACAGCCCATTAAGTTTTCAATTTATAAAAGGGTACGTAGATGACGTCTATAGAAATAAATATGTGTCATTATAATGTATTTTCTATTATGATCTTATTACCCGATTACTGACTTCATAATTCCTTAACATATTTATTAATTTTAATTCATAAAGAGTATTTTATATATACCGTTTGAATGACGTCTAAAGGTGCGGCATTGCTGTTTATGTCCAACAGATATGTCCCTATTTGTATAACTTGACCTCAGGTTACTGCGGCGAAAGCGGCCATGAATAGAGAATAGCAGAATATTGCTTTGACTGGATAGAAAATAATTTTATAACTTAAGATAGCATCGGATTATTAAAACAACTTTACGTTACGTTTAGTTGGATTATTTTACTAAAGTTTCTAAAGTCACCCTTTTTGGATTATTGCGATGCTATAGATAATTATTAATATAAATTTGTTGTAAATAAAGTTGTTTATTTATGTAAATAGACACAATTGATAATGTATGTAATTATTACATAAAGTAAATTTACACTGAATAGGTTAAAAATATACTCGTATTTAAATTAATTGCTGCTTGATCAATTGTGTATTGCTTGAGAATTTTAATAAATATTTAATAACTTTTTTAGCAATCCTTGAGATTGTCTTTATTTGATTGTCATATAATGAGCTGCTTGATTGGAAGGTAATTGCTTCATTACGTCCAATAAGAAATTGTAGCGTTCTATTATAGGGTTAATATATAGCTCGACAATTTTGTATTTTCGTTCTTTATATGGACTGATAATTTACTTGAGGCTTTTTTTTTAGTTTTGGCGAGATCTTGGAATGTCATGTAGCGAATTTTATATTTTATTCATAATCTTCTTTTATTTGGCTCTATACTTTATAATGTTGGGGGAGTTTTATGTAATATAGTTTGGTTATTGTGCACAAGTACAGGATAGGATATAATACCACGGATCATGGATTCTGACTAACCACAAAAACTCCCTGGGAAGTCCCAACAAGACTGCCACCATCTTGTTAGTTCATTGAATTGATCGTAACTAACTTGTAATAGCTTTACGATTATGGTACAATGAGGTAGTAGTATAGGCAGGTGAAACAACCTAACCGAATGAGTATTAGCCATTCTGTCATATTATTATTTCCTTTTTGTTAGATCTATGTACACTATCGTTTGGCCAAACCCTTGTATATTGTGATGGAGGCATCGCTTTTCGGAAATCCATCATTAAGTACTCAAGTGAATGATGCTTTGCATTTTGCCTGAAACTGATTGGCCGCTGTCATGTAAATTAAACCTGTCAAGCAAGAAATTTAACCGTCTGCCAAAGACGGGTTCTACCGCCTTTTTGTTTTTTCAGTGTGACGTGACAGCGGTCAATCAATTCCAGGCAGAAATGGAAAGCAATATCCACTTATTTATTTTAAATGCCATATATATTGTATAAGTGATGAAGCAGCTGAAGTTGTTGACAATACAAACTCACAATGCTAGCTTTCTACTGCAGCTGCCAAAACATCCTCTCAAACGCAGACGATAAGATGTTTTGACAATCTTTATATATAAATTTCTTCTGTGTGTGTGTATGTCACTGAACTCCTCCTAAGCGGCTGGTCCGATTTTAATAAAACTTTGTGTGCGTGTTCCAGTGGATCCGAGAATGGTTTAGATTCACATTTTAGACCCGGTAGGTGGCGTTGCGGTTGACTTTTAGCATTTTTTTTATTATCAAGGCAGGACAACGTCCACCGGGTACGCTAGTATTATATAGTTTCTGTACGATATTTCTTTGTACTGCTCAAATCTGTCGTAAGATTAAAATGTCCAAATCTAGTACCACATCCAAATTAACTTCGTTGTTATTATGAATTTTTATACGAATGTAACGATACATCTGCTTGTTGCTTGCGCCGAAGAAGATAAATTTGAATATGTATTATGTAGCGTTGCATCAGGCAGATACTTGCATTGTTACTTCGATAGAATCTTCGTCAACATTGATTCGTCATCGGGCCGAGGTGATTGTCTTGCGATAGTGTTAGCTTTTGTAAACAAATTAACATATCTATCAAGATTTAAACAGTTAAAGAATTATGGTATACAATTTTTTTCGTAAAATTAACCAATATAAGTTGTTAATATATTAGTTTTGCTGTTACAACCGTTTTAATTGATTTCGTCTAGGGATGGCGATCTTGGAATCGATCTCTGACACTATAACATCGTGAATCGATTTTTTTCTATGTTAATAAAGATAAATCCGAATATAATCTTTATATATAAATTTATTCTGTATGTGTGTATATCACTGAACTCCTCCTAAATGGCTGGACCGATTTTGATTAAATTTCGTGTGCGTGTTCCAGTGTTTTATTAAGGGAGGACAGGCCCGGCCCGCTAGTAATTTATAATTTAAAAAATCTAAAAACAAGTTTATCAAAAAAGGATACAAATTAAGAGATCGATTTTTGGATAATCGATTCTCTAGTCCTCTATTTTTTCATGAATCGATTCCTCACAAACCACGATTCGGATCGTTTTTTTTTTGCGAAGAATCGCCGTCCCTAATTTCTTCTTACCTTATAATACTATAATAGTTTATGATTAGATTAAAGCATAATATTTTGTAGTTCATTTGCTCCTATATTTTTACGTTTGCTTAGACATTCACCTATTGATATACGAGAATTTGGAATACTATGAGTTCCTCTTAATCTAAATACTTTACTTATTTTGCGGTAGACCACAAGTGTTATTTTTGACCAAGACGACCAAACAACGAGCAGACAAGAGGACAACTAATTATTTGGGATACCTGGCTAATCGAATTGTGCCTTTTTTTTCTCTAACTGACTGCGTTATTGACCTGGCAAGGTCTTAACAGCTTCACCGGACTGCAACTGTATTGTGCCGGATCGACAGCCGCTTGGCATATAAAACAGCGATCACATGAAAGCGCGATCTGTCTGTACTGTGGTGCCATCTCTTAACGATAACATAAATATTATAACATTATTAGTGAATTTCTTTATTGTCTTGAACACAGAATACTTCAGTTAGAGGATTAAATCCTTGAATATTATGATGCAAAGATCTGATGCCATTATTTAATTTATTTAATCGAATCCAAAGTAATGTAAATGTTATTTCTGTTACAGGTAAATGATCAACGCAATATTGAAAGTATTATGTAAGTAGAACAGTCAAAGGAAATATTGTGACAGTTTATTCAACAGACAAAGGAAATTATTGCGTATTTGATACAATTTTTAATCGCCAATTGACGCTGTCGGATGTATATGTAAATACGAAAATAGTTTTGTAAGTTTCGTAAATAACATTTTTGTTTGTTTGTTTGGAGAATACATTGTTTAACTGAAAGTATGAATAACATTGATGTTATTATTTTCTAGCTTGATTTAACATCTAGTATCAAATATAATGATAACTTTACTTAAACTATGACCTTCGCGATAATTACACATTAGAATTTATACTTTACGATCAGTTGCGTAATAATATACGTCTTGCATTTAGGATCTAACAACTAGACAACTGAATGCGAAGGGGAAAATGGGAATCGTTTAAGCAAATTGCATAAGTGGGCTTTGAATATAGTGTTGAATGGTTCTCCTGTGAATTGTTTATTCGTTCATTTTATTATCGTTATATCCTTGGTTTCATTTAATTTATATTCTTCATTGTCTAAATATAAAGTTGTCTCTTTTGTGTGTTAAAAATAATGTTATAAATTATTTTTCTATCTACATTTATTTTGTATATAAGAAAATATCTGCTCTTAATCGACAAGCTTTTAATGTATTTAAAAAAAATAATAAGATGAATTTACCATACTATATGGTCACTTAGTTACAATAACGATTTTTTAGATAATAGTTTGAGGTTTGATTTAGAGTTTAGAATATATACGCGTGGAAGATACTTATCGAGTCATAGTTTTTTTTCTATGTCATGAAAAACGAAAGTTGTAAATAAGTTTCTTTTACATGTCCACTTATTTAACAAATTTAATAGTAGTTTTTATTTTATGGCGTTTAAACTATAGATTCTTTTAATTTATGAGGCCCTATATTTTCTGACACTAGGATCCAACTCTTTGATATAACAAGAGATTCGTGTTAATTGCAATTTACGTGTATATACACGCATACAGCATCTCTAACAGTGTTTTAAGTTAGTTAATAACCAGTATCCAGTAAGAGAGGTAGTTGCTAACTTTGAAAGAAGCTTCAGATTTCTTGACTCAGAATGGAAACGTTAAATCACTCTGATAATTTTCTTTGTCAACTACAATGTTGTCCGAGTTGTTGTTTGACTGAAGTACAAACGGTAATAAATATGAAAATGTCCATCTGTCAAACTGTATTCCGCGGTAATACATTGTTATTTGCGCTTTCACTCGCAAGTAAGGTTTGTTTGAAGTGTCGGGCTTAATAATGTTCGGTGCCCGTTGTGGTTTACCTAATCATGAAGAAAACACATGTGGTTTTGCGTAATCTTTATGTGGCTTATATTTACTACCATATGTCATATCTTAAACATTTTCAGCGACTTTAAATGTAATAATAAAATATTTTAATGTTCCAAGTTTTTAAAAAATGTCAAACGAACAGATGGGTCATCTGTTGTTAAATTATTACCACCGTCCATAGACACTAACAAGACCAGGGGAGTCAAAAGTGCGTTGCCAGACTGTGTTTGGGGAATGGGGATAGAGGGGGTAGCGGGGAGGGCGGTGAGCCTCCGGCGCTCTCACTGACCGAACGAAACGCAACAATACAAGCACTGCTACTTCAATGTCGGTTTTCTATGAGAGGGTGGTACTACCCTGAGCGAGCCGACCGACCCTTTCATGCTGAAACCAGTAATAGCTTCAGCTTCGCTCTACCACCCAAAATTAATACGAGTATAAATATAATTTAGAGTACCTGATACTGGTATCTGCACTGATTACATACCGTATCGCGAAAATCACAATTTCTTATAATGAGTACTATAACAACAGTGACTTAAACATATCCAATAAATAAATTCCTAATAGGTGGTTAAAATGGCCTATTAACTAAATAACTCGTCTATAAACTCTATACGGAATTATTGACTGCCGTAAACTAGCTACAGTATTCACAGTAGAATTATCTTCAGTATTCATTTCCGTAATGTCTAGGTCAAAGAGTCAATTTAACAATACGGCGCCAAGAAACCTAGTCAGTCGATTATGTATTAAAATTTTACGTATCTTCGTGACATACGTGTATGCAGAATAAACGATTCTCATGTCTCTTGTCTGGATTCGAGAATAGACGTTAAATATATTTGCATCGAGTTTTCATACATTAACTAATTTACGTGAGAACTATATGCAAAACTGTTTAACCTACCCGTTAACTTGATGTACTATGCGGGATAATTATCAAAGAATAAATCGATGAATATCAGTGAGGATTTATGATTCATTTGACGAGGAATTAATTAAGGGTATGGCTGATAGTTTAGTTCTCGGAGTTAGCGACCTAGTGGCTTCAGAACTCCAGTTTTTCTGATGTTGTAAATGTCTACTAATTTCAGCGTTTTTTTTAATAACGTTAACATTAACGTTAGATCACATTCTCACCTGATGTTAAGTGACGATTTCGTCCAATGTGGTAAACACGCTAAACCTAGCGAGACTGGCTCTCAAATGTGACTGCCGGAATACATAATATATATGGACTTGGCAACAGATTTTTAATTTGAGGGTAAGGCTAGCCTATATGGTATGGTTTCGTCACGGTATATCCTTTTACTGAAAGCCCCGGCTTATCCACAAAATTTCCAACATACGTCGATCGATGCTGAGTTCACATATACAACCAAGCGGGTATAGAAAAAGCCTTTCCATCATGCTATGGTTTCATTACGGTGTATTCTTTTACTGAAAGTCCCGGCTTATCCACAAAATTTCCAACATACGTCGATCAATGCCGAGTTCACATGTCCAACATTACTTCTAACTGCCAATAGTAAGCCATTGCGATATTATTTATGCACCGAAAATTTTAAATTCTTATGTAACTTAGTGTAGTGAAACTAATCGGCGACGGTTTGAAGCAATTATATGTAATTTTGGTTTCAAAATGTATTGATTATATGCCAATAAATAAAATCGGAATGAGTTATGCAAAACTCAGAAAGGTATCGTAACAAAACGAGATAGGATTTTTAGCATATAAAAATTACATATACCAGCGAAACCAGATTACCACATTAAACCGCACCCAATTATTGGCTAAAATGTTATATTATTGCAAATTAATCCGTCTCAACTGTTTTTTTTATTATTATTTTGGATAGAAGTGTCAAAACAACAATAAAACTGCTAAATAACGTATCTGTTGAGAATAATAGTGTGTTATTATACGAATATACCCAATAATAACCTTCCTCAATAAATAAGTTACGAATTCATGACATTTAAGCGTTCAAACGACCATAAAATAAACAACTTTTTGATGTATAACATATTATATTTTCAGGCGTTTATTTACTTATATATATAAATGATAATGAACTAAAATTATATACCTTGACCTAGGTTTGTTTCCACATAACATCGTTCAACTGTATAAACTGCAAAGGGTGAGGGCCGGCAGAGTCATAAGCGGATACCGCACGATCTCTTACGAGGCGGCCTGCCTACAAGCTGGATCATCACCCTGGGACTTGGAAGCGAGAACACACGCGTCCCTATACCGACGACGCGTGGAAGCGCTGGAACAAAGACGGAGTCTCGCAACTCGGGAAATCGATGCACTGAGATCCCATCTCCTCCAGGACCACTAGGTCGATGAATGGTGCCGACGACTTGAGCGACCGAGCTCGGGTGTGGTAATGATAGAAGCCATTCGGCCAGCTACGGTTGATTGGCTCATCGAGCGACACAGCACCCTAAGCTTCCGGCTGACGCCGGTGCTCTCGGGACATGGCTGCTTCGAAAGCTACCTGTGTCGCATAAGCCGGGAGCAAATGGCAGAGTGCCATCACTGTGGCTGCGGAAGGGACACAGTTCAGCACACCCTCGCTGGATGTCCAGCTTGGGATGAGCCACGCCACGAGCTCATCACGTCCATTGGTTAGGATCTCTCGCTCTTAATCGGCATTCGCAAGATGATAGAGAGCGAAACCGGGTGGAACTCCGTCGCTTCTTACTGTGAGACAGTAATGCTCGCTAAGAGAGAGGGAACAGACCACTCTGCTCCCTTCCCGCAGTCGATGAACCACACGGCGGTGACGGGTCGGTGACGACCTCTGGTTGCCGAAATGAGTGCCTGCTGCGGGCGATGGACGCGAGCATATTTGTTGCTCTGGCAACTCTAACATAGGCCCACGTGGTTAAGGTGCATTAGTGTTCATGGCGCCTCCCATCAGTTCGTCAGAGAGGGCCAAGTTCTTCCCTCTTAGGACTACGCGTCGGGGCCATGATAAGGGGTCAACACCTGCCGGATCAGGTACGAGAACTGCAGAGGCTGTTCCTGTCCACCCGGGTAAATAGTGCAAGCAGAGAACACCGTAGAGGTTTAGTCAGTAGAAATCTGGCATTCTCACCTGTGCTGCCCGGTTAGGAGGAGGTCTCCAAGAAGACTCCCCCGCGAAAAAAAAGCATTATCTCCACATACATGCTGATCAACTATATGGAGAGCTAGAGTATTGTGAGTTAAAATAGAGAGAACATTTATTCAAAGTATAAATTATTTCCTTGTTTAGAATCTATCAATACGTTTCATATAAGAAGATAACTGAGAAGCCACCATCATATTTCACAGCATGCTAAATTGAAGTAAAAAGAATATTATTGGCGAAATAATAAAACGTGCATATTACAGTGTTAGTTACGTATCCGGCCATAAATTTAGAAAATACATAGGATTACGCGAATTAATATAATATGGCAGCAGCTTGTTAATATTAGGGAAAGCATAGTTGAATCTTGGCCATCTTAGTCTAAAATAAAGTAATAATTTTGATTATTTCAATTTCAATATAATATAATTGAAATTGCTATTTTCTATATTTCTGAGAATTGTAAAGACATTTTTAATATTTCACGTTCTTGTTGCGCGCGGTACAATGTTATTGAGTGAAGTTGAGACAGATGCGATCTTTTCATTTGAAATGTATGTTACAGCGTAAAGCGTACAGTATTAACCTTTACCGGATAAGCGTGAAGGTGAAAAATATGTATAGAATGCGGTTAAATGAAAACAGCGCGTGACTATCTCATGTAAATTGTATTAAAACTTGTGCATGTCCAGTTGTGGAGTGAAACAGTAATTACTGATTAGTTATCGCCTCGCGATAATTTACACCTTTATTATTGCATGAATACTTAATGAATGGATGTATTATGACTAAAATTCAGCTGACCAGTTTATTTATATTATAGACATTGTCGTTTAGCAAACAACACAGCCTAAGTCGAAAATTAGCGGTTTTTATTAAAATGTTATTTTATAAATATTCTCATGATGCGTACAACTACACAACACATTTTGAGGGTTTCAAACAATAAAGACCCACAATTTAGTTCAAATCACTAATTACTTTTTTTATGTCAAAAGGCGGTAAACGAACAGTGGGTCACCTGATGTTAAGTGATCACCAACGTCCATAGACACTAGCAACACCAGGGGAGTCGCTAGTGCGTTACCAACCTGTGTATGGGGGAGGGGGGAAAGGAGGAAGGGAAAAGGGGAAAGGAGGTGGGCGTCCGGCGCTCTCACTGACCGAACGAAACGCAACAATGCAAGCATAGTTACTTCACGTCGGTGTTCTGTGATACTACCCCGGATGAGCCGACCCATTCATGCTGAAACTAGTAATAGCTACAGCGTGGCTCTACCACCTTCAAAAGATTCAATTCAATTCAATTACTGCATGAAGATCCTGATTTTTAATAAAAAGATAGCTTTTTCACTCCTTCACGTCGCATAATAATAGAAACCGCGGTATTATTTGTAACGAACGCGCATTAATAAAGTAAATAAACACTTGAATATAAACTAACATTCAATCACGCCTTCAATTTTATAACGTACATATTCTGTAGTGAGCGTTCGAAGTCCGGACGGCGACATTATTTCCAAGAAAGTCAAAGGTAGCCGGGCCGAGTTCAACGTTGAATAACAATGAGATCGAAACTATTGAAAGTGCCGGAAATGTACAGAGAAAATCGTAAACAAACAGAATTTACAAACAAATATTACGATACACCAAATGTCTGTAGAGTGGTGTTGCGTAAACTTTATTTTGTAAGATTTTCTATGGGTAATCATGCTATCGGCGCTATACTTGACATTCACTTGCCAATTTTTTTATTATGCTGATAAAGACTGCAGGACATGGTGCTATTTTAGATTATTATACGTTACACTGAATATTTGGCATTTAAGTTTGAAACGTGTATTTGTCACACTTGACATTGGCGAAACTGCCTACACAGGCAGACGCCATACCGAAGAAGAAAAAAGAGACTGTAGTACCCATGACACGATAAAACCATTTTCAAGTCGTCGCTAGTTAGTTAGCCTAAAATAAATGAATAGTTGTCTAATAGTCGAAATTAGATCATATATATTTTTTAATGTATGTATCCTATTGAGGTTAATTTGTCAGTGTATATTTCGTTGACTATTGCATATTTTTTTAATTTTGTTCTGTTACGTCAACTATATGCGTGTACAAATACGTCCTTATTATTAATTTTCGATTTATTGAAATACATATTATAGTATCCGGTTTTTGATTTGGTACATCGAGGACAAGACTGATATAGTCCGCTAAGTTCGGTTTCGTATAGGGTTATCTGTCACCGCCATCCCGCTGTGAGAAAGAGAGAGAACGCTCGATAAAACCCAAGCAAGTCTATCTTAGCCGGACGTCTCACTCGTCTCCCCGACGTGACAAATCAAATGTTGAATATCTATTGTATATATAACATCCTTAGTGATAGTGATCTTTACTCAGAGCGATTATTGAACCATAGACTAATGTTTATTTTACTCTTAGGTTTCTGTAGTTTTGTATAAATGTAAACAATATATGTTTTATTTCATTGAATGCAATTGTAACACATACATCAATATATGTTGTTACCAGTTTGCACTTTTTTTTCACATAGATTTTATCTATCACTAATCACATACTATTGCTGTGCATGCAATATGCTTAAAATGGGGTATAAAGTTTGGGGTATAAAGACTACTGACAGAAGTGAAAACACAAAACAATGGAAAAATTGTGTTCTTTTATCAATTTTTATAATTTATAAACTGGAATTATTAACATTAGTCTGGTTTTCACACCTATTGGCACTCCGAGCAATAATATATGCATTTGCATATAGTTTATTACTTAATCAAAGATATGATGGACTGCACAAGCCCAATAAAAAATATCAATACTAATCGCATGTGCAGAGGCCGCTTACTATGCGTCGCTAGTCTGAAACCAACGCAATACGTCACGAGCGTGTCAAGGTCATAGGTGACGCGAACCGATAAGTTTTTCTCCTATTAAAATCACTCAAACTGGCTAAAGAAGTTCAATTTCAAAAAATCATAAGGAATACTGTAACCCTTTTATCCCATAAGTTTATTTACAAAATATAGTATCTCTTGCAAGAAGTCGTAATAAGAGACTTAATTATATCAAATCAAATCAAAAATACTTTATTCAGTTTAGGCCCTAATAAGGCGCTTATGAACGTCAAAACTACCACCGGTTCGGAAAACAACCCAGTCACCGAGAAGAACCGGCAAGAAACTCGATTGGGTACATCTTTTAAATATATATATATATATTTCAAATACATTATACGTTACAATACCGTTTTTAGTGGATGCACAGAGAGGAGTCAATTCCAGACGTCACCATCGTTCACGTATTGATCCACTCTATAGTAGCCTTTCGACACTAAAACCCGCTTGACATGGTGCTTAAATTTACAGTCCGGCAAATCGGTAATATGTTTTGGGACTTTATTGTAAAACCTAACACTATTACCTAAGAAACTATTACTGGTTTTGCTCAGTCTGAAATATGGGACGACCAGTTTGTCACAGTTTCTAGTATTTAGATCATGCCGGTCTTTTACAAAATGCAGATTTTCAAAGTTATACTAAGATTTGCTAATAATTTATCTCATTTAATTAATTGATTTCATGAGAAACAGTGACAATTTTGTTTTTATCCACACAGATTTACAGTTCGAAATCGGTGTACTTGAATACAATGAAATAAGCTAATAACTTCGTAATTAAACTGTCTAGTAGGTATGCATTATAAATAGATAAATATATATAATTAGGCAGTTGCACACATTGTTACTAGACTGGCAACTGATTTTCTTGTACGCGTGTTTAATAACAGACCCGATTCGTGTTCGAAGCAAAAATACGTGTGAGTTTGACTTTTAATACTGCCACGTTCCGATTCGCACTTAGGTTTTATAGTATTATGTTATATTCACGCGCTGACATTTATCTATCCAGTGTTGGCAGAAAGGTTCTTTGAGGTTATAATCATAGTTTAATCGTGCTGATTTTATTATTAACTAGCCGTGCCCGCGACTCCGTTCGCGTGGAACCTAATGTAAAAAACAGTTACTAATAACATCATCTCAATATATTAAGTCTATTTACTTTTCTCATGTACTTAAGTCGTGCCGTCTTTATAATTAGAATAAGTTTTGATAGAACGAACCGATTTTAAATCTTCATATTAATTATAGTATGAATGACAATATTTAAATTTCAGGAGTTGTTTATTGAAATTATAAATGTTAGTGTGGTTTTCATATCTATTGGCACTCGGAGCAATAATTATATACATTTTTATAAAGTCTACTAATCAATAAACGTACGATGAGCTGTACAATATTACATGTACACAAAACCCTATACTACGCGTCGCTAGTCTGAAGCAAGCCGCGCAAGTGCAATATGGACGGTCATGCTTACGTAGCATGTTATGACGCGAAATTGTAAGTTTATCTCCTGCCAAAAACGTGCAACGTGCCTTTTTATTTCAGTAAGTATTATGTACGTGACTCGATTTAACTTGTCATTCGTAATCCCCGGGTAATATAAATAGTGCCCTGATTAATAGTTTAGTCAGTAACATATAAATTGTACACTTGAATAGTTTGAAAAAGTATGAAGCATCTTAATTAAAGGTGAACAGCAATTAAAATAGGCGTTTAATATTTCCCTTGGCCGAGTTACAAGGGGAAATTAAAAAATTTCTCGTCTAATAGGCACTATTATTATATAGTAATGTGATTCATGAGTAGATTACAAAGTTACGGCCTATTTTTATTTTGTTATTGTGAACGAGATAACGTGATTTCGGAATACAATAATCATATACATTTGCCAATTATTGTCAATTTAATTGCATTTGCATATTGATTGATTATTTGGTTAGTTAAACTATACCGAGTGTTTATTTAATTTTGTTTGCTTTTTAGTATAAAGTTATTAACTTGTAGAATTATGTGCAGTTAATATTTAAGTATATATATGTATATACATACAAAAATAAATACATAACATAGTCTTTGTTTAACACGTTGACAGTCAACAACGAGATATCTTGTGATGTAGCCCAAGAGTTACATTATGAATTATTTTAAAGATTCACAAGTAAATCATAACTACTACTATATGACATTAATGATTATCTTAAAAAATTGCTCGTCTAATAGGCACTATGTAGTAATGTGATTCATGAGTAGATTACAAAGTTGCGGACTAGTTTTATTTTGTTATTGTGGACGAGATAACGTGATTTCGGAATACAATAATCATATACATTTGCCAATTGTCAATTTAATTGCATTTTATTGATTGATTATTTGGTTAGTTATACTATTCCGAGTGTTTATTTATTTTTGTTTGGTTTTTAGTATAAAGTTATTAACTTGGAAAATTATGTGCAGTAAATATTTAAATATACGTACAAAAATAAAGACATAACATAGTCTTTGTTTAACCCGTTGACAGTCAACAACGAGATAACTTGTGGTTTGTGAATTAGCCCAAGAGTCCCACTATGAATTATTTTAGAGATTCACAAGTAAACCATAACTACTACTATATGACATTATTAACATTTGATTATGTATTTAATCTGAGATTTTACTGTTGTTCCACTTTACGAACTTTGATGTAACATATTAAACTTATAGTAGTGGTGGATACAAAGCTTAGGCTTCACGTATTAATATATATGATATTGATTATATTAATAACTTCATCGGTTTCTTTTAACCAAAATATCACAATAATAATAGCCGATAATTATTATTCATAAATTCAAATTGTTTGCAAAATATCTGTGTAGGTAAAGGAACATTTCCGAACGATTAGATTGAATTGAATGAATGCAATTCAGAGTTACTTGTATAGAAAACTTGAACCAGATGTTTAACTAAAGACCGCTAGGACACGCTTTTCTATGAAAGTATTTTAAATATGTATTCAATAAGCTTTAAAACTTTAAACACTGTTTAGTAAAACTCGTGTTAAACGGATGTTCATTTTTGTATCTGTAATTAGACCGAGTATGTTATAAACTTAGCTGTAACAGAATTTCTTTTGTCTACGTGCGAAAAAACTCTCTCATTCACTGCGGCGCGTGAAACGATGACATGGTATTTTGTCGACCGGTTTCCTATTTGTTGTTTGTTCGAAAGCCTCTATATTTACCCTTCCCACGTCTTGTCCCTTTTCTATTCTGTATACACAGGTTAAACCTCGCATCTCTGAGCCGTGGTTTTACGGTTACTTGGGAGAAGTTGTAAATAGGTAGATATGAAAGATTTTAATGTGAATAAGACTATCTTATAGGTAATTTTTGATTTATTTTGATATTATATGATAAAGTAATTGAAGGTGGTAATACATTAAACCTAATTCTTTTTTATATACTTAATCGGTGTTATTACAAAAACGTTAAATACGTATTAAACACTTGGATTAAAAAAGTTTCCTAATAAATGTACCGCGCTCGCACGAGGCAAGTTCGCGTTATCCTTTTTCACAAGTCTAACCTAACGTAAGTAACAAAAGATAAGTAACAAGATGGCGAACATTCAGCGACCGCGGTGCATTTAATATGAGACCTTTTTAAAGCCAGGCTTCAATACGTATTTAACTTTTTTGTAATAACACCGAATAGGTTTTAGCGCTTGATCATAGTCTTATCTGATGTTAAATAAATATACATGCTAATCCTAAAGGGATCGGGCTCTCATGTGCAGCTGTAGAAATGGTAGAAGTTGGTAGAAGATTTGTATCTTGAGTTTGGTAGTTAGGCGAATTTGAAAGAAGCCCTACCAACATTTCAAGGTAATGTTAATTATTGTAAATACTTATGTACCGTATCGAAGAATAATCTAAAAACCGAGGCAGGATGCATTCTCTCGCGCACAATTGATTCACATTTGTAACTAAAATGAATTATTGCACTTCTTATAATGTTTATTCGTTAATCATTAATGGTATTTCATCTAAGGCATTCAATACTCTATAACTGAGGCGTGAAATTAACTTATGATAATGTTAATTAGTTAATTATCGAGTATTCTTTTCTTTAGTATAATGTATATAACTGAAAGTGAAATCTTGAATAAATGTAGGAGTGTGCGAATTGTGTCCGATTCGAATAATTTGATTTTCGAATTTATTTAATCGTATGGTTAAATAAAGTATCCATCTTTTATTATTGTCACCTGATTGGTTAATTGATTTGTCACTGCGAGGATTAATTTATGTGTAACAGTGCAGAGGCAAAGAAATTGTTACTCTTTAGCATCACCCGGGGAGAACGTGGCAGGGAATGAGAGGTACACTTCCTGCGGTCGCGGGTAACATCAGCCCCCGATACCAACAAACTATTCGAATGGTTCATGGTGTACGAATAATGTGATCTAACCTTGAATTAATAAATTTATTAAGTATTTGAGAAATATTCGAACTATTCAGATTATTTGAAATATCTTGAAATAATATAAGATTTAGAATAACTCGAACAGCTCAAATTAAACTATATATTCATTAGAATACTCGAAGAATTATTTGATTCCATCCGTATATTCCAAAATTCATACACCCACTTATAAAATACAAAATATTAGATTTCCGAGTCGAATGAAACTGAAACAATTAAATATATAAATAAAATAAACAATCAATATAACGGTAAAAGTGATCGACATAAAACTATATAAATTATTTTGCGACGTGATAGCATTAAAATGCATGTAACTGAAACAGATTCTCTTTCTCGAGGAAAGAAATAACAATGGAATAATATTTAACAGCAGCTCTTTAGATATTGAATAAGTTTATGAGGCCACTAAGAATAGGTACGTTCTTTGAACTTTTTTCTAAAATTGTAATGACTTCCGAACGAGGAGAATGGATATCTTTTGAACGTTAACCTAGATTGTATACAAATAGTTAAATGAAGTGTCGTTGACAAATATAGATGAATGCGAGTGGTGAAGCACTAAATGCTTAAATAAACCCCTAGGACAATTCCTCTTCTGCTCAGTTGTTACTCTATTCGTGGGGAACGTTTATTGGGAAGAAGTCACTAAAAGCAAATTGTATCGACATAATGTAATCCCTAATAGTAGGCTATATTGCAATATTTTGTTTAAGTTAATACATACTAATCAATATATTGCAGTAAATAATTGTTCTATTATGCAGTATAGATATACAATACTGAATAGACAAACAGATTCCCACGCGCTCCTTTGGGTATTAAAATAAATAGCAAAGGGTCGATCGGATCCAAAAAGTAAATAACTTGGAACAATGTACGAAAAATTCCGCACCGTACTTTTTCTCCTCTGTCAACTGACTTTCTTTTTTTTTCTTTGCCTAGTAGAACTATTGGAGAGTTTTTATTTTACTATTTATTGAAGTTATACTTCTTTTGGCGCGTTAGGGAAAAATGATGAGAGTAAATTTTTAAGATGCGCGCGCACACCGTCATCAAAAACCGACACCCTGAAGTTAGCTATAGTCAACATTTTGTTTCTTTGTATTAAAACTTTCAATGTATTAAACACCTTTTTTCTATTGTTAGTGTCGTTTTTTCTACAAACGTAGAATAAGGAGAAAGATAAAATTTTTGTTTTTTTTTATCTTGTTACGCCAAAGTATAACTTCTAACGCGTGTACATAAGTACACACACACTTTTTTTTATAATAAGCTTTTCCCATACAATTGACGAATGGAAGTCTTTTTATAAATCTCTATACGACTCTCTTACTCACTCTAAATACGTCTACTAATATGCAATATTTTTATATACTATTGGTAAAAAAAAATCACGAATCAAAAATTAGTACTATTTATACGTTTATTTTTTGGCTTAATAACTAACGTATGACAAAAACTCATTGAAAGTTATACTTTACTAACGGACCTGGCGGACGTTGCCCTGCTTTGATAATAAAAAATATAAATACTAAAAGTCTACCGCAGCTCCACCTACCGGGTCCAATTGTGAATCTAAACCATTCGCGGATCCACTGGAACAGAACACGCACACAAAATTTCATCAAAATCGGTGTAGCCGTTTAGGAGGAGTTCAGTGACATACACACGTACAGAAGACATTTATATATAAAGATAAGACAAATATGTATAAAGATATTTCTCATAGGTAATTAATTACCTCACAGTCTTGCAATCACAAATGTCCTAGAAAGTTAGTGACCGTATTTAGAGTTGAATCAACGTTCACACGATTAAATTCAGTTTAAACTTTATCATTAGGGTGTATTTTATTATAGTCGTTTGCTCTAGAATTGATGAGTACAAATTCATTAAGCGACACAACTGCTGCAAATGAAGGTTAACTAGTTTCCTTTTATAAACCCGCGTCTACACTGGCGTTTTGTAAAACGCACGTTTAAAATTGCATCTTAACAGAAAGAATACTGTTACGTCGTTGTTGTTGTTGTTCTGGTAAGCTTTTAACCTCGCGTAAAGTCTATGTAAATGCAGTTTAAAGTTTCATGAAGAAATAATGGCTCAGTTTCGTCTATTACTTCTTCTTCTTCTTACCCTTATCCCACATTAGTAGGGTCGGTACAACATGTTTGTCATGTTGTGGTATATGATTTGGCTTAATTTTTACGATCGACCGCCTGCCTGACATCAACCCTCCTTGGTATTATTCTGTTGTACCACTGTATTTATGATTATTATTATATAGTTACGAAGTCTGATGGGATCTTTTAGCCTTACAACTTTTCTGTAGGCTTTAGCTTTGGTAGGCTATTTATAGTAACTGCTTGAGCGGCACCACCGTTCCGGTTAAAAAGGAAGTTCTTCAAGATTATGGTTTGCTTGTCATATTATATTGTCATTTATATGTAACAGAAAACTAGCCAAATTTAGGCTTTAGTGTCGTCTATTACTGTGGGGTCGAATTACAATTAGCCTGAAGTTTGAAGAAAGGTATCGTGATGAAAGCATAGCATGGTGGTAGGGATTTTTCTGTTTGTCTGGATAGCCACTACTCTCAAGAAGTAAATCCTTATCCAAGCATCTATATGTAACATCTTTTCTGGTAACTGTACTTGGGAGTCAGTCTTTTTCTAGGCTTAGCAAGTTATAATTAAGGACCACATTGTTATTTAACATCAGGTGAGATGGTGACCAAACGCTAAACCCGATAAATTATAGAAAATATTGTAGGTTAACTGTGGCCTACCACGACTATCACATAAAAACTTGTAGTCGTAACTAACTTTGGTAACATATCTAATGGGTTTGGCGGTTTTTGTGCTGCATTAACTGTTCTTGTGTACTCTGGGTGCCCATTATGGAGTTAGATTACGAACTTGGTTGAAAACAATCGTGAATTGATAATGCCATTAACTTCGAGAAGAAATTATGCAAAGCTTTTATTAAACGACAAACAATGTAGATTACACTGGTAATTTCAATGACACCAGTCCATTTAGAAATTTGGCGTTCTTTTAGTATGTTTAGCTTTCTGTCAGTTGGTTTTGTGAACTTCAGCGCTCAATTGTTTTATCGTTCGGCCATTTTTACCAACAATCTCTGGCCGCTTTTCGGTATCATTGACCGTTGGTTCAGTGGAAAATCTACGCTACCTATCACAAACCCTGACTCGTTCTAAGTACTAAAAAATGAACACCGTAAAAATAATTATTACAATGACTCCAAGCGAAACGAATTATACACATAATTGCCCGAAACATAAATTCTATTGTTAATCGTAAAATAACATTTGACAATAATTCTCATCCAAATGTAATCTCGCATTATGTTGATGGAGGCTGTAATGTACGGACTGATCTCGTTCAAGTGTCTTTCACCATTCATCAGACAGCTTTCAGATGTAATCTCAGATGTGACTGCGCGTTATAAATCATGTTTCGGTACGGTCCATCATCTCGAAAGCGTTTTAACGATTAATGACCCTATGTCTGTTGTAATAAGATTTAAGCTACAATTTAAAGGATGTGTCAATTACTCAAACATTCTTCAGTTTGTTTGTGAATTTCACAACGATCTCACAATTTAAATGACGATTGGCTATTTTATTATATTACGATCATGAAACACATGTCTCAATATTTACAAGTGTGACAATTTATCTTTATGTGTTTCAATGATATATATTAGCAGCCGCAACTTCGTCTACATTTAAATCTATACTAGCAATTTCCTGCGGCTTCGTGTGCGTTCTCCATGCAGTTATTATTTTCGACTCTTTATTTTATATCTATATACTAGCTTCTGCTAGTGACTTCATTCGCGTGGAATAGTTACTTTGGGCTAACGCTAACACACAGCGGAAGCTCTCAAAAGGAAAAAAGAAACCCGATTTTGAAACGTTGTTCATTGTCGTTCTGCTCTTATTAATCGTAGCGTTATTATATATAGCCTATAGCCTTTATTGATAAATGAGCTATCTAACATTGAAATAATTTTTCTAATCAGACTAGTATTTCCTGAGATTAGCGCGTTCCACCAAACAAACCCTCCAGTTTTATAATATTGTTATAGATATAAAAGAATAATTAACTAATTGACAAAAAAAATGACGGATTTCCAAACAAACCCTCCAGCTTTATTATATTGTTATAGATATAAAATAATAATTGACTGATTGATAAAAAATGACGAATTTTCAAACAAACTTTAATTCCCCTTTTCGCTAACTTAGAAGTTGAATTTTACCAAAAATCATTGCTTAGGGCTCACCCACGGAGTAAAATAAGCTCACAGGTAAATTGTCATGGCCTTAAAACCCCATTAAAAAAAAAGAATAATAATTTAAACAATTTAGGTCACCAAAAGGCGCTTATGAACGTCAAAGTTACCACCGGTTGACATGGATGAACATGAATTTGTATTCACTATCCGGAAACTCGGTAATGTGCTTTGAGACTTTGTTATAAAACTGAGACATGGGATATCTGATTTGTTGTTTACTTACTTGCTTATTCGAAAACTGCCATCATCTTAGATCCGTTAAGTTTATATAGGATACCCCTAATTAAAGTTGAATACTCTAAATTTAATAATTAGCTAGAATGGTACTGTATATGTTCACACGGCCGCTCACGATTTCCTAATAATAACCATTGTTCTGATATTCTTCCGTTCACCGCAATTAACATTGGCCAGTTATGAACTTTGCGTGCGAACATCGAGATAATATAATACTTAGATATTTGACCAACTAAACGAAGATATATTTAACTTCTTTAATTTGTTCACATTTCACACTTCACTTTTTTTATTTCATATATATACCCGACTTGACATAGTGTGAAATGTAATCTATACATACAAATAAAATTCAGATGTCTCATTGCTTGTCCGGGTTTTTCTCTAAAATAGTTTAACCGACTTTGGCGATAATTTTATTGACAGATAGAGGACTTTTCAGAATTTTTTAAAATAAGAATAAGAAGACTTTTGAAAATAGGAAAAGCGACAGAGAAGTTACAGAGTAATAGGTTAGCATGATACGGGCATGTCATGAGGAAAGATAAGTTTCATGTAATTAGCAAAGTTTTAAGTATAAAGGATATTCACTATCCGGAAACTCGGTAATGTGCTTTGAGAGTTTGTTATAAAACTGAGACATGGGATATCTGATTTGTTGTTTACTTACTTGCTTATTCGAAAACTGCCATCATCTTAGATCCGTTAAGTTTATATAGGATACCCCTAATTAAAGTTGAATACTCTAAATTTAATAATTAGCTAGAATGGTACTGTATATGTTCACACGGCCGCTCACGATTTCCTAATAATAACCATTGTTCTGATATTCTTCCGTTCACCGCAATTAACATTGGCCAGTTATGAACTTTGCGTGCGAACATCGAGATAATATAATACTTAGATATTTGACCAACTAAACGAAGATATATTTAACTTCTTTAATTTGTTCACCTTTCACACTTCACTTTTTTTATTTCATATATATACCCGACTTGACATAGTGTGAACTTTAATCAACACATATAAATAAAATTCAAATGTCTCATTGTTTGTCCGGGTTTTTTTCTAAAATAGTTTAACCGATTTTGGCGACAATTTTATTGACAGATAAAAGACTTTTCAGAATTTTTGAAAATGAGAATAAGAAGACTTTTGTAAATAGAAAAAGCGACAGAGAAGTTACGTAGTAATAGGTTAGCATGACACGGGCATGTCATGAGGAAAGATAAGTTTCATGTAATTAGCAAAGTTTTAAGTATAAAGATGGATGGATACAGGAGTAGAGGAAGACCGAAAAAGTGTGAATAGATGGTGTGACAAATGATATGTGTATAAAAGGTGTGAATATCGAGCTGACATTTGACAGTGTGACAGTTGAGAGTGGCAAAGGAAAACATTTTGTGCCGACCCTATTTAGATGGGATAAGGCTAATCATAGCCTTTTTATGATATGAAGTAACATATAGCCATGTAGTCCATTTTATGTGCAGTCTATGACCATCTTCTGTATATAATAGACTTCGGTAGTCCTGAAACTATGAGACCAATCATAATAAGTCCCAGAGGATTATTTTGGAGACGCGTCGCGATCCAGTTCATGTCACACACAGTGCTGCACTTTGCTTGCTGTGTTAGGATGTGTCATTATCAGATATTATAAAGCGTCGTCTAATTGGCAATTAATCCACGTTTCCTTATTCGGAGGTGTTTGACCCTGAACTCTGTGCATTCTTCATTTACTTATTCTAAACGCGGACACCGTTATCGCATACAAATACGCCATTAGAACTCATGAGAAACGTGTTGATTCCCATTAAAGTGGGAGCCCGTGTGAATGAATTGCTTATTAGACTTGCGGCAAACATTCGATATTTTGTTCTTTGATTGATATAGTTCGTTTACTAAGTGTATTGTATTTATCTATATACTAGCTGCCCCCCGCAACTTCGTCTGCGTTAAATCGGTTATCTACTAGATTCAATTGTATTTATAAATTCGAAAAATATTAAAAAAGCCTAGAACCCGAATATAACAACTTCTACCGTTTCCAATTGTGAAACCAAACAATTCAGGGACTCCCTCCAACAAATACCTAGTTAGTTTAGCGAATGACTTACGCATGTGTGAAAGAAATATCGAATGGGCGGACGTAGCGCCATCTGTTATTCAATAACATCACTAATTTCGTTTTGTTTGAAAATATACCGTCGCGTCATTTGGATATTGTTCATACAAAAATAATAAAATCGCGAATAAAAAATGATAGGAACGTAAAAATATGGAGTTATAGGTATTTTTTGATGACAGATGAAAAAAAGTACAAAAAATAAACATCAAAAAAATAAAAAAAAAAAATCTGGATAGAGACACCCTAATCACCTTCTTTATACCTCATAAAGTATACTTTACGACATATTCTTAGATCTACCAAATATATATTTTAAAATTTCATAAAAATCGGTCCAGTCGTTTCGGGGGTGTTTGACAACAAAAACGTGACACAAGATTTTTATAAGTATATTAGATGTATCTCTCTTTCATTTATCTTAAGATTTGTAGGTCCCAGGCTATATCTCTCTTTTATCAATATGTTCAGTGCGAAACTAAACTAATTAACTAAAGTTTAACTGTGAAAGTTAAGAAAGTAATACGATTTATTTTAGTAGGTATAATATTACTGTTGATAATAATACATTCCAAGAACAGTTATGCTCTAGAATTAATTCTTGCCTAAGAAAGGACCGTTTCTTTAATTATCGACAGAGTATATTTAACAGGGCTGTTACTCAGTACAAATTATAAATAAATTTTATTAGCTATTCATAATAAATGAAGGCAATAACGTGATACAGTTCACTAGCCAAGACGTTAGTAACCATAATGACATCATAAAACATGCTAGTACACGTAACAAGTTCTCATTCATATAAAATGGACAGTTACAATACGATCTTTGAATATTTATTGTGATTGGTTATTGAGATGGAAGCTTCTAGAATAAATAAAGACATTTTAACTCTGAAACTAGTAGCTACATTGTTTTTTTTTATATTATATCATCATCATATATATTAATACGTGAAGCCTAAACTTTGTATCCCTTTTTAAAGGAATTGCGTGAACGGATGAACGTGAAAGAAAGAAGTGCAGAAAGCTATTTATTTTATATAAAATGTATTAGAAGTACATTAAATTAATTAAAATATGCATTACTCACACTACTGCTTCAATTTTACACAACATATACACTCATGTAAATAAAAAAGGCATTTTGACATCTGTCAATAAAGGACTTCAAAGAAGGTTGTGAAGGAGGTTGCTATGCTCGACTGTATGTACTATTTTACTCTTACGTTCCAATTACCCTTTTTCATTCTACATTCTACAATGATATTATAACAATTAACAAAAGAACCCTAATATATTTTTTTTTAATCAATGAACTATGGTCGAATTTCGACCTCTGGGCGCCCACTAGTTTATTTTATTACGTAAGGTCGTATGCTGTGTAACATTGCACTGCGAATCTTATATGCTAGTTATCATACAAAGGGCTGGTCAGAAAATGCGTTAAGCGAATACTAGGTAACAGTGCGCGTGATCCGTGTGACGTATTGCAGTTCGAAAGGGAGTTAACGATGAGCATTATCGAGAAAGACCGAAGTATGAATGCCTATATCAACGATATACTACTTACTATGCATGATGTATCATGTCATGGTTGCTTCCATATGTGAAATTCATGCTTTATAGGGGATGAAATCATGGTTACATGTTATTGAAATTAAAGTAAACTAATAATTAAATAAAATATGAAATAGTTAATATTTTCTGATATTTTCCAACACCATCTAGTTAAAGTCTTTAAGCTTCTTTCTGTATGTATTTAACTATATCTAAGAGAGTTAGTCGTTTTTCTATGTTTTGCTAGCACCTGCTTTGACATGAACGATGTAATTATGTGTTCATTTTTAGTAAAACCATAGTTTGAGGTTTTCTTGGGGAATACGAAACGATATGGTATTCTTCAAGAGGATAGTATATAGGTTATTGAAGGGTCGGGAACGCGCATGTGATACCTCTGATGTTGTTGATAGGTTGCGGTGGCTGCTTAACGTCAGGAGGCACGTATGCTTGTTTGTTAACATCGGTATAAAAAAAATCTACCAAAGCTATATAATTTTAAATGGAAAGTTTACATAAATATATTACTAAAACAACATTATCATATTCGAAATACCTGAGCGTCTTCTGTGCCATTAAAATTCAAAACCGAAAACCTCATGGGAATGAATATAAAAATGCAATAACACGACCGAACGTTCAACTCTACGAAATATTGCGATAGTGTTGACGTGAGACGTGACCGGAGTTCCAATCGGGGATTCCGTTGCACAGTGAGTTAATCACGCGAAATGAATTATTAATTCATGTTTAACATGACATTTCCACAGTGCTGTGGTTTAGATGAAGTCATGAACGTCTCTGGAAGATGTGTACGTTTTATAATTAAACGAGCGGTTCCGACGGACGTCGTCCCACCTTGATAATAAAAAAACCTTGATAAATTATATACCAAAACTGCCCTCATGAGTCACTTTATCTACTGGTGAAAACTGCATGAAAATCCGTTCAATAGTTTTTGAGTTTATCGCGAACACACAGACAGACGTGGCAGAGGAATTTGGTTTTATAATATGTAGTGATAGTTATATTTACGTAATTCCGACCATACATGGAGTTTTACTATGAGTATATGGATACCATATTGAACAATTTGACTTAGCTTATAGACTAGTTGTAAAAATCACAGTTATTGAATTATTCAGTCTAAGGGTAGACTTCGCGTCCTTTTGTGTACTCCACTATTTGTATAATGAGTTATGCTCCAATGACATAGACTCTTAGTGTTGGGAGAAACTAGCAGCTAAACGTTCAGAATGAAGAGCTTATGTGACAACTAGAATACAAATTTACTAAGATTATTGACGTGCTGCACTCGATATTAGACGCAATGAATTGACGAGAATGGTGTTCTCACTTGTGCATAATGTGCGCGCACCCATCGTTCTTTCCAATCAGCGCCTCTATAATATGAGTTTCGAATTAACATTGTTGGTTATAAATGTACATTTATAGCTATGTATGTATGCATATAGCGGTACTGCGTAAATCGTATATAAGTTTTTGATCATTTTTATTTGTAATGAATATATTCATCGTAAGGCATATCTAAATCCAAGTATGTATATGCAGGAGTCAATGTTTATATACTTATATGATCTACTATCCGGACATAGATAAAAGTGTTTGTGGGAGACAAGAAAATTTAAGGGAGCACACTCTCGTAACAAATACGTAAACAAAGAGAATGAAAACAAATACTTGAAAGTTGTCAGTTTGAAATGTCAAAATTAATTGTCATCCATCATCTTTTGTTATCAAACTTGCCAAAAAAATTATATAACAGTGCCGTCTAGACAGTGGATTGATAATCAAAAATAGCCGAGCCTTTTTCATACAAATCCGATTCTGAGAAGTGAAAATAGCGTGCGCGCACCTTTCGGAAAAAAGCCGCTATATTAGCCATATGAAAGCACACGATCGCTGTTGAGGGAATTGAAGCGGACGTTGTGGCCGATTAGTACCAGGAGCATACATACATAAGAATTGTTGGATATAATGCTTGCGGCTCCTTACCACTATTGTACCACTCGCTATTGGAAGGAATTTCATCCTTACACTTTAAAACTGAGAAGCCCAAGGAAAGTCCGGTTTCAGAGAAGGGTTGCGAAATAAACTCCCTGCACAAGTTCTTCCAGGGATAGTTTTTGGAATAATATATAATTCCTCAAGAGAAGAGTGAACAGTATTTTCAAGAAGTAGAAAAACTGCAAAATATCGGTTAGAAAATGGTAAATTTAGCGTATTTCTCAGTAACAACCAAGTATTAGTAAAGACACGACAGTGCTGACTCTGGGTACATGGAATACCAAAAATACACTAGGGGTAAGTCTATACTGAAGATTATCTACATGCTTTACTCTATATTCTATTCTTAGTACAAAACTTGCATTTGTCATTTTGAAGCCAATATCTCGTCTTTTCTAGTACCGATTCGCTATTTGCAAATACTCGCATAATGTTTCTACGCGAACGAAATAAAATTTGCATAAATTTTTTACGGTTATAATTACCGTGATAATTCAAACTAATATTATAATAAAAACGAATGTGAATTTGTTTCTTTCGCTTTTACGACTAAAGTACTCAACCGATCATCATGACATTTTGTAAAAACATAGACGGGGGTACTAAAAAGTATATAGAGTACTACTACTCATCCAGAAAAACAGTACTATTTCCGAGGTATAGGTACATATCTATTAATGTGAGAGAAGCCCCGGACAAAAGGTAGTGTTAAATAAACACATCTTTTCGTGTCACCTTTCCATATTACGTAATTACACTATTAAAATACACAATGGAAACAATGTCAATTAACATCAATTGACCTTTTACAGATATGTGTTTTTTAAATATTTACTTGTATGACCTTAAAGAACAAAAATTAAACTCAAACACCTTTCGACATAATTACACGAGTTAACATCTGTTGTATAACTTCGCGTTCGTTTAAAAATTCTTTTGTTGATAATAATACCCCTATAAAATACTGGTTTTTCTTCATATTTACTAACCTTAACGATCTATTAGAGGACTTTAAATAAATAAAAAAATGAATTTCGGCGATTCTCTATGAAACTCAAGAGATTATGGATTATTTTATGTATTTATGTGGTAATCTCGCAACGGACAACTTTAAAAATGTTTTTTTTTGTATTTATAGGCTTTTTATTAAGGAAAGTTATGATCTATCTTGTATCATATTATGACACTTCGGAGCAGCAAGTGTAGGTAAGGAAGTAAACTAAATGAGTATAAAGTAATTTTAAGAGCGGTCCGTTTGGTGCAACTCTGGATGTTGGAGATAGAAGACCGAAAGACTAAAAACGAAACGTAACTAAACCGTATGATACAGCTACTGACGGTAAAATGTTAAAGAAAATTTGTTTACATTTTTTATACATTATTGGTATAAAGACGTTAAATCTGAGGGTCTGTTTGTTGGAACTACATATACAATTCCGAATACTAAATTAGAAGAAAAAAGAATAAAATAAGAAACTATGTAATCCTTGAGTGTACTCAATAGTAGTTAACTGTGTTGAATTTTTGTTGAGTTTTATATAATAATTAACAAGTATAAAGTCGCGGGCAGTTGTTAGTGTGATATGGACGCATAAACATACGAACTGACTACGCTACTGACCAGGCAAGGTTTTAACAGCTTCACCGGACTACTAAGGCGAGCGCTTAAGGCACTCGATATATAGATACAAGCCTATTATGGAGATTGTAAATAAGGTAAATGAAATTGATCGCCCATTTACTCATCATAATGCATCTTTAGTAAGTAATTATTGCGAAAAAAACTCAAAAGCTTATAAAGCCACAGACAATAAGCCTGGTGATTATATAAACAGGCAGGACGAGGCTTTCACCTGTCTCCAATTAAAGATGGCCACCTCGATCACGTTAAAACGTATTACTGGTCAACGGTTACTAGACTTATATTATTAAATGTCGTAAAATTGTAACCACAACCGATTACTCAAGCGAAGGAATGGTTAACTGCTTTTTCGTTTTCTAAATAATATGTCTTTATTTAATAGTAACTAGTTTCCGTTTTTATCACGCTTTTATTAGCTTCACCTGTATGTATGTATGTTTGTTACCGACCCTTTTGAGCTTGATTTTGTCCTACTTTGAACGATCAGATTTAATTAAAATTTGCAAGCCTGGTAAAGGTCAATAACAATGCAATAATCCAAAAAAAAAATTAACAAAAAAATTAAAAATATAATATCAGCACCTCCAGATATCATTTCATCATATTTTGTCACTTTTTACAAAAAAATATATTTATTTCTAATTCACACTATTCTTAATCCAAATTTATTAAATTTTATTTTCTGTTTTTTAATTGGATTTTTTATGAAAGCGTGTTTTTTTACTTTTTTTAAACTATTATTTATTTAGCTTGTCGAGAAAATAGTTTTGTATATTACTTGAGAACTATGTGGTTTATTAAGACTAATTGTTGAATGTTTTTTATTCTTTTCAATTGTGATTTTATCATCACCTCCCTAAGTTGAAAGGGTTAGAATTCGACCTACTTTGGGAAGGTCTCTATCTGCCGGTAATACTTTTGTTAAAGTTTGGTTTAGCCTTTTTGCAGATGAACCCATAAGTAACAGCCACTTTAATTGTATTTATATTTGTAGATCGCAGAATTAACTGAGGTATTCCGTTGATTGGTTGCTACTCCTAAATTACACCACAGGAGAGATCGATGAGCTCATGTTTATTGTATCTGCAGGCTAGAAGCCGGATGCTTTTTAATCTTCGTACTCCTCGTATGATCTTCCTACGTCCTCTCTGATGGTTTATGCTTGATTGCGAAGAGGTTCTGAGGTAGACGTAAATTGTCGAAGCTTAAAATAAATATAGGAGCGCTCCGTCAAACATGGTCGAATGCCAGGACGACCGGGGCTTTAGTAAGTAGGAAGGTATCCCATATCATAGAACTACCGCTTTCAGAGAGTCATTTAAATATGCCGCCACTCGTTGGAACAACATCCCACCGCCATGTCGATCCAAAAAGAGTAAACTTAGCTTTAAACTCTCATATAAGCATTATCTATTGCAATTTCAAACTCAGTAATTAAAGTGACGTATAATGTATTCACGTAGTTCTATTGTAAGTTCGGTTTATTGGTGAGTTTTTTTTTCTACTACATTTATATTTGTTTTGTTTAATCCTAAATTTATGGTTACAGTAGTTATATCTCTTTAGTATGCCCATCCGTGACGTGTTACGTGTGTCTGTGTTATTTGTTTGTTCATTTCAAATTTTGTATTAACATTAACGTCCGTTTATCATCATATATAGGCTCCCATCGAAAATC
>MU160509.1:12635-28302 GCA_015888305.1 Antheraea pernyi | reverse complement strand
AGCCACAGTTTTACGGTAACTCCTATCTGGGCACGAACTAAAAAGTTCGCTACATATTATTTTTGCCGTACCGTGAAGCTGTGGAACAATTTCCCGGCTGGTGTGTTCCCTCCTTCCTATAACATGGGATCCTTCAAGCTTAACGTAAAGAGACTTTTACGCAGGCCGGCATGACAGCGACGGCCGCCGCAGGTGGTATCTCTCGGTGGTCGCCGTTGTTTTTGGATTGTACTGTGCTTACCATCAGGCACAGTGCAGTCACTTTGCCGTGCTACAATAAAAAAAAAATATTTTTGTGAAAATGTTTTTGCAAGTGTCTTGAAATAATTAACAAAATACATTTCAATCATTTTTAGATATGTCTATCTGTCTGTTTGTTTGAACACGCATCACTGCTAAAGAACTGTGCTCACGATAATCTTGGTTTCATTAATATCGGTTCACTTTCTCAAAAAGTTATTGTAATTTTAATGACGACGCGACTTAAGTACGAGAGAAAAGTAGATAATTAAATGAACGTATTAAGCATTCAGATGATTTTATTAGTCAGTTTTTTTTACATTAGATAGTATAGAATAACTAGCTATGCCCGTGACTACGTTTGCGTAGAAAATCATGTATAAAATTATTGATTAACCAAATTATAGGTAGATAAATATTAATTTAAATTTAAGGTGTCTGTGCGTTTCCGTTTTTAAGAAAAAAAATGTTGCAGGTGTCTAGGAATAAGTAATATAATAAGTTCTATCTTTTTTAGAAATGTCTGTCTGTCTGTCTGTCTTTTTGTATGAACACGCATCACTGCTCAAGTACTGGGCTCACATTAAACCCTCAGCAAGAAAATCGTAAAGCATATCCTCGGAAGTAACTTAGTCTTTGTTTCATTAAAATCGGTCCACTCTACCAAAAGTTATTGTAGTTTTAATGACGACGTGGCGTAAATACGAAAGAAAAGTAAATGGACTTAATGCATTCAGATGACTTGATTAATCACTATTTTTTACATAATTTATTAATTAATATTTAATTATGAAGTCTGTCCGGTGTTACTTTTTCTTTTTGACTATTCAGATTAGCTGTTGTCTTTTATATTGCTGATATTTTGACATATGACTTGAATTTTATTTACTCACTATATATTATAAAAGTCCGCTGCCACGTCTGTCTGTTTGTCTGTTCGCGATAAGCTCAAAAACTACTTTAACGGATTTTTAAGCGGCTTTCATCACTAGATCAAGTTTTTTTTTTATTATAGTAGCACAGCAAAATTACTGCACTGTGCCTGATGGTAAGCTCAGCACAATCCAAAAACAATGGCGGCCACCGAGTGACACACTGTCCATCGCCAGTCGCCGCTATCATGCCGGCCTGCGAAAAGCTGGATATGCACAGGCTGATCCCGAAACGCGACCCGCAGAAGCGAATCACTAAGACGGGCTTTTTCGCCATATACATGGTGGTTACGACCCATTCAGGCTGTAAAACTCTACCACCCTCTATCGCCCTTGCCTCGTTCGTTACTCAGCAGGATGCACCACGTGCAGGTGATGTTGGATTGGATGTCTCAAGTCTTAGATGTTATTTGACACTTCTTACATCCCAAAGTTATTCGTGGGGAATGTTTTGGATATAAATTTGTCAAGTATTTTTTTATTATCAAGGGGGGAGCAATCCACTGGGCCCGCTAGTGATACATAAATAAATGAGAAATCAATCAATCGGGGTATCAGCTATCTATACATATAATATTAATTTAAATTTAAGGTGTCTGTGCGTTTCCGTTTTTAAGAAAAAAAATGTTGCAGGTGTCTAGGAATAAGTAATATAATAAGTTCTATCTTTTTTAGAAATGTCTGTCTGTCTGTCTGTCTTTTTGTATGAACACGCATCACTGCTCAAGTACTGGGCTCACATTAAACCCTCAGCAAGAAAATCGTAAAGCATATCCTCGGAAGTAACTTAGTCTTTGTTTCATTAAAATCGGTCCACTCTACCAAAAGTTATTGTAGTTTTAATGACGACGTGGCGTAAATACGAAAGAAAAGTAAATGGACTTAATGCATTCAGATGACTTGATTAATCACTATTTTTTACATAAGCTTCCACGCAGACGAAGTCGCTGGCACGGCTAGTTTTATATAACTTTCTTCAAAGTGCGCTTTGATATTTGGTTTGTTTACTGTTTGTTGTACATTTCTTATTATTCCTATGTTATACTCGAAACTGCCTTCGGCTAACTGAAAGGCTATTATATATGAACTACGTGATTTCCTGGATACGTCGTGACATAACTAATGATGCTTGACAACATTATAGAAGGGTCCAGTATTATAATAGTTTCGTAGACAAATCATTGGGGTTTTAATAACAGTCCACCATAGCGAAGCACGGAATGTTTTTCTGGAAAAAGAACCCATAAGTAACAGCCACTTTAATTGTATTTATATTTGTAGATCGCAGAATTAACTGAGGTAGTCCGTTGATTGGTTGCTACTCCCAAATTACTCCACAGGAGAGATCGATGAGCTCATGTTTATTGTATCTGCAGGCTAGAAGCCGGATGCTTTTTAATCTTTGTACTCCTCTCTGATGGTTTATGCTTAATTGCAAAGAGGTTCTGAGGTAGGCGTAAATTGTCGAAACTTAAAATAAATATAGGAGGGCTCCGTTAAACATGGTCGAATGCCAGGACGACCGTGGCTTTAGTAAGTAGGAAAGTATCCTATAAAATGCTCCTGAGCTGCTCGTTTACCTATGTAACTGTACAGATGTGGAGAACCAAGAAAAAAAAGGTATATAGTTGTTATCGTCGCCTGTAAGGGCTATCACTATTACCTTATGAAGTATAGTAATCAACATACAAATATTATAGAGACGTTATATGGAATAGGCGAAAACTACCGCTTTATGGGATCAACTATTCTCATTTCTCATGTTGGTACTTCTATAAGTTCTTACATATTATTTTGCAAATCTTCAGGTTGTTTTAAATTGTTTCACTCTTTCACTAAGATTCTTAATTAACACTGAATTTCTCTTTATTTTAATTTTAAATATTACAAACTATGATTACATATTTAGTTACATGTGGGCGACTGGAGCGTTAATTAGAGTCGGTATTTCTGTCAAACTGTCAAATTTTTTTTTGTAATATCTACGGCAAAATTACTGCACTGTGCCTGATGGTAAGCTCAGCACAATCCAAAAACAATGGCGGCCACCGAGTGACACACTGTCCATCGCCAGTCGCCGCTATCATGCCGGCCTGCGAAAAGCTGGATATGCACAGGCTGATCCCGAAACGCGACCCGCAGAAGCGAATCACTAAGACGGGCTTTTTCGCCATATACATGGTGGTTACGACCCATTCAGGCTGTAAAACTCTACCACCCTCTATCGCCCTTGCCTCGTTCGTTACTCAGCAGGATGCACCACGTGCAGGTGATGTTGGATTGGATGTCTCAAGTCTTAGATGTTATTTGACACTTCTTACATCCCAAAGTTATTCGTGGGGAATGTTTTGGATATAAATTTGTCAAGTATTTTTTTATTATCAAGGGGGGAGCAATCCACTGGGCCCGCTAGTGATACATAAATAAATGAGAAATCAATCAATCGGGGTATCAGCTATCTATACATATAATATTAATTTAAATTTAAGGTGTCTGTGCGTTTCCGTTTTTAAGAAAAAAAATGTTGCAGGTGTCTAGGAATAAGTAATATAATAAGTTCTATCTTTTTTAGAAATGTCTGTCTGTCTGTTTGTATGAACACGCATCACTGCTCAAGTACCGGGCTCACATTAATCCCTCAGCAAGAAAATCGTAAAGCATATCCTCGGAAGTAACTTAGTGTTTGTTTCATTAAAATCGGTCCACTCTATCAAAAGTTATTGTAGTTTTAATGACGACGTGGCGTAAATACGAAAGAAAAGTAAATGGACTTAATGCATTCAGATGACTTGATTAATCACTATTTTTTACATAAGCTTCCACGCAGACGAAGTCGCTGGCACGGCTAGTTTTATATAACTTTCTTCAAAGTGCGCTTTGATATTTGGTTTGTTTACTGTTTGTTGTACATTTCTTATTATTCCTATGTTATACTCGAAACTGCCTTCGGCTAACTGAAAGGCTATTATATATGAACTACGTGTTTCCTGGATACGTCGTGACATAACTAATGATGCTTGACAACATTATAGAAGGGTCCAGTATTATAATAGTTTCGTAGACAAATCATTGGGGTTTTAATAACAGTCCACCATAGCGAAGCACGGAATGTTTTTCTGGAAAAAAAAAAGTAATAAATATTCTTGAAATATGATAAAAAGAAAATTGAAAAAATTCTGAATAAAATACAAGATATTTTTTTTGTCCAGAATTTTACTCGCATGTATTCAAACTGTATCATCGCCACACAGTTCTATGTTATACATGTACACACTTATTTTTAAGATCTAAAACGTTGTACTTTTAAACGGCCTCAAAAAAGAAAGAAAAGCAGTTACAACTTTCATTCACAGCCGAAGCTTGTGATAAAAATGCAATACGATACAATTAAAATGCAATGTTTAAATTGAAACCTGAAATGATTACAAAATTCTCAATTAGCACATATCAAATGTTACGTAAACTAACTAATTCAATTTATAGACGAATGAAAGTTCATGTTTTAAACGCACATTGGAATTGTAGGTCGCGGAAGTTGTGATTCGGTTTTATTGGTCTTGTTACTGGCTTTGATTTGTACACATGTTAATTATGCTTTGACGGATTATATGTTACATGGCCTGACAAGTACTCTCTCCCACATTTTGTGACTATTACTGACGTCGTGGACAGTGTTTATTCCAAAACGTTACTTAGTGGGACACTTGTGTAAAAAGAAACTATTTAAATATGAAAGTGACTACAAGACATAAACATTATATAAGGTAGATCCTTTTACGTATTTGCATTTAATAATGTGTGAGATAAGACTATTGAATCTTAATTATTAACTATCTCAAGTCGTGGTGGTCCAGTGGTTTGACCGGTGGAATATTAATACAATATACATACATATATGTACCAACGAATTTTTCGAAATTCGCGTAGATTCACAAGAGATTGAAATCGCCAATACGTCGCGTGCTGGCGTGGTGATTAGCCCATACCTTACTCTGGGAAGAGGCTTTTGGCCTTGCAGTGGCTCTCTTACGGGCCGATGATGATGATCTGCCCCGGCTTTGCATGGGTGTACTTACAAAGAAAGATCTCCGTACAACTTCTGTCTCATACGCTTCTTTATATGGAGACGTTTTTAAACCAAATTTTTCAATCTTCCGTGTGATATTTCGAACATTATTTTTTATCCTTGTCATGACAAGTACAAACACAAAACACAAAACTTAGCCAATAGGTTCAGCCGTTTTGATGTGCTGACGTAGATCTGGCTATTGTTTTTTATTTATATAAATTCTGGTTAATGCAGTAATTTAAAATAGTTTTCAGAAATTTAACATATGCAAAATGAAAATCTAACCGCTTACTTTATTTAATCCATTGCTTCAGATTTCTTTAAAGATAGGCCCTATAATAAAACCCATACCACCTCGTTTGTTATTAATTTCCTTTGACCTCGGTACACGCTTTTGTTCGTAAATATCTGACGGTGGGAGCGGCCAACTTTCATCCTTACGCAATCCACTTTTCATCATTACATCATTTAAGCAATTTGTGGAAGTGAAATGAATTGTTAGCTCTTTTACATTTTATGACATCGTTCGAGGCACAATAGGTCTTTTGAAACCGGTATCGGTATTCGATTGATAAAGGATTGATTGAGTTTTTAACTTACGTAAATTTACGATGCGCTTCTTTTTTTGCAATTGCTTTAACAGATTGGTAAAGTTGCTCTTTCGTGTTTGTTACTGTTACTGAATTTGATACTTTTATTTATGTTATGTCAAAATTTGGACTGAAATTTATAGCTACACGTTTCCAACATTTACAAAACAAATGGAAGACTGTTTACAAGTTCTCGTATATACAAAAGACAACATAATAATATGAGTAAATGTGAGACGACACAGTAAATAGCGGAACTTTGCAGAATTTATGCTAAAATAAACTTAGAAACGCAATTTTATAAGAACAGTTAAAATTTTGATAGTAGACTTAATTCTGTTACATAACTTTGGATAATCTAATGAATATCTCAAGAAGTACATGTTTGGCAGTCGTCTAATTAAATATAATAAAAATCGGACGTCTCTCACGTCTCTCATGAGACAGATGGCAACCTCAATAACTTATCGCTCATTTAGAATATAAAGCTGAATAGAGCAATATTAATTATTAAAAAAAAATGCTTTTAAGTGGCTCGTGTGGCTGTCGAATTACATAAGATGAGTGAACATTCAAGGTGTATGATTATGCTAATCTTGTCAACAGGAAATATACTTTCAATTCATTCAAACGTTATGACTAGACAAAATGTGTATCGTATTGGAATGCACAATAGTATAAAGGACGGAAGTTACATTGTTAGAGAACCTCTAATTGGTTTATTGTATCTTTCATCTTTAAGCATTGTTTACAGAATTTGATTTGTGTGATGCAATATCATGATCGATCTTGCTTATTGGAGTTTTTAAATTTTTGTGGTTATTTTTGAAGGTTATTTGATGAATTCTTCTTCTGAAGTATGAGAATTGACTGCCTAAAGTGCGTTCGACGTTGTCTTTACTGCAGTTTCTTTTTTCTTTCGAACTGTTTACGCTATTGACCTAGCAAGGTTTTAACAGCTTCACTGGACTACTTCTTTACTGCAGCCTTTTTCCTTGTACCACAGTAAGTTATATTAATAGTGTTCGGTTGACACAATGAAATGTGTTTTGAAATATGTGAAAAGTTTACCTTCTTGTTAATACACCTACCAGCCTTGTTCCTGATGGAAATGCGGAGAATATAAAATTGGCAGCGAAATTTCTATAAACTTTAATTATAGTTACAGTTATGGTTGGTATGTCAAGGGCATCTATCTCAGATGTAAAATTTTGAAGTGAAACTTATAGGAGTGCTGTGAAATCCTGATCCGTACCCATTTTGTGTAACGCAAAGTGGTGGGCGTAATCACTGTGTCGTGTAGTGTTGTAAACACCGGTTCTAGCCCGATCACCGAAATTAAGCAACGTCGGATGCAGTCAGTATTTGGATGGGTGACCACTTGGGAACACCGTATGACGTTGGATTTTTGCTATATATTTTTAATTAAAATGTTTCCCTGTAATACAAAACTGTCATTTCTATCGTGTATCTCTATTACACACTCAGTTTTACTATAAATAAAGTTAACATCATAATTCGATGATGGATAACTTTGTCTTCAACCCAGACGATCTTGTGATCTATAATAATGTTATCAGTATTAATTACTTTACGGATTTGTGTTTTGTTAAAAGTTAAATCTTTGATATCGGATAAATTCTATGATCAATAAATAAAATCGATTTGTTTCGAAACGTTTCGATTGATCGCGTGCGAATTGTCCGTTAAATTTGAATTGTTACTTTCCAATATGGCGCGTGTTTCGGCGTTTATGTATCGTATTCACGCTAAAAAATATTAGATTTAATACGTATTATGATTGTGGACCTCGAAATGTATTCATTTTATTGTAAACTCAGCCTTTTTACTTGTTTTAAAACCTTCAGTAATAACAATGTATGTTAAAATTGGTTTTTCTTGTTGCCATTAATTTTTTATTTGTATATTGGTAACATTAATGCTATTCGGTGTAGCTATTATGAACTATTAGAATTAAATTTTATTGCTATGACATTTATTACTACATATTATAAAACAAAGTCCTCTGCCACGTCTGTCCGTCTGTTCGCGATAAACTTAAAAACCATTTAACGGATTTTCATGCGGTTGTCACCAGTAGATACAGTGATTCATTAGGAAGGTTTAGATAGATAGGTTTTTTCAAGGTTTCTTTTTATTATTAGGTCGGAATAAACTCCACCGGGCCCACTAGTTTTATAATGACTTCAATATAGGCATTTTATTAATTTCGATGTCCCTATACTCGTCTTTCATAGGAAGTGTGTGAAGTTTATATAAAGCCTACAAGCGACCACTAAATTGTCAATAACTACAGTACACAGTTAGTTAGCACACCAAAAAAAGTACATAACAGGGCCTTTCCTGAAAATTATAATATGTGACAACGTATGAAATTCCCATTTATTATTTATGGAACTGGAAAATGTATTTCTATTTTATAAGAAGTTAATACGCTGAGCCCTCTTCCCATACTTTCTGTTTTTATTGTTTGAGTAACAAATTATTTTATAATAATATAAAAAGTATATACTTTGCTTGTACATTGAAAATCGATAATTTAGTATGTTAGAATAAGAATTTTTTTAGCTAGGTATAGACTAAATCAACGATTTGCAGAGAAAAAATAAATAAACTTCTGTAAGAATCTAAACCTGGGATGCTCAAACTTGAACAGGTGGTGATCCACTTCAATATTGTTAGACTACTTAGGTCTTCAGTTTAGTTTAATTTTTTTTATTATTGTTATTGTATTATCGTTCTTGACTGTGGACTGTTGCTATATCCACAATAAATAAATAAATAAATACTACTATCGATAGACTCTGAAAGGGTATAAGTATGTGTGATGCAGGTAAATCGTCTAGGTAGGTGTAGGTAACTCCCACTAAATATGATAAATAGAGTGTGATCAGGGGATTCTGGCCTAATTATGGATCAAATAAATTTTAATTTTTTATTCATTACAGTTTGTTTTAGTTACATATCTACTAACACCAAATCTGTATATAGTTTTATATCGGATTTTTTTTTACGAGAGTGACTCAAAAAGCACTCACGGTTGATTGTTTGAGCACCCCTGAACTAAACGGTTACACAATCAACATAACTGAGCACCCATAACAGAAAAACTCTAATAACGTTACCCGTTTGAAACCGTTTGCTATGTCAACTCGTCGTGCAGTTATGACTACAACTTCTTATACAGTAATAGCGATATAATAATCAGTACACACAACTGTAGTATCTATAATAGTAATTGTATAATTGGTCGTTTAAATATAAAAGATACTATTGCGGTTCGGACGCGCTCATTTCGAAACGACGTTGGTGTTACAGTACAGTTCAGTTTAGATTATCGGTTTTATTACAATTAAAATTTTGTTTTTACAGACGTTTTTAGTAGGTGGTAGAGCCACGCTGAAGCTATTACTGGTTTCAGCATGAATGGGTCGACTCGCCCGGGGTAGTACCACCCTCTCATAGAAAACTAACGTGAAGTAACAGTGCTTGCATTGTTGCGTTTCATTCGGTCAGTGAGAACACCGTAGGCCCATCTCCCTCCCCTCTACCCTAAGGGGATAAGCCCCTTCCCTCACAAACAGGCTGGTAACGCACTTGCGACTCCCCTGGTGTAGTAAGTGTCTATGGACGGCGGTGCTCACTTAACATCAGGTGACCCGCCCGTTCGTTTGCCTCCTATGAAATAAATAAAAGCGTTTGTCAATTTCAAACTAAAAGGTTTTACTTCTCAAAAAAGGTTGCTTTTATTGAATTTAGAGATAATGATTCACTTTGATGGTCATTCTTTCTGTTTATAACTATTTCTATGGCTTCTTTAGTGTATTTCCCATCGAAAACGGTGTCACTGTGTTGAATAACTTATATATAATTAAGAGTTATTGATACAATATAATACAATATGACTTAGTAATCATCTGAAGCTTATAAATAGCAAGTGATTAACATTTAACTGCGTCGTCAATTTTGCAATTCGGATAAATACTTAAATTATTGGGTTAACATACTCTAATCTATTAAAGATTGAAGATGAATACTACTCGATATTTTCTAGTGTTTTGACTTGTGGAATATCATCCCGATGTTCGCAGGTTCGAATCTTGGCATGGACAAACGAATCCTTTTTTTTATGTCAAAAGGCGGCAAACGAACAGTTGGGTCACCTGATGTTAAGTGATCACCACCGTCCATAGACACTAGCAACACCAGGGGAGTCGCAAGTGCGTTGCCAGCCTGTGTACGGGGGAGGGGTAGGGACAGGAGCAAGGGAAAGGGGGAAAGGAGGTGGGCCTACGGCACTCTCACTGACCGAACGAAATGCAACAATGCAAGCATAGTTACTTCACGTCGGTGTTCTGTGAGAGTGTGGTAATACCCCGGAGGAGCCGACCCATTCATGCTGAAACTAGTAATAGCTAAAGCGTGGCTCTACCACCTTCAAAAAACCTTTAAAAAATTATAACCATAAAAAAAATAAAAAAATACAGACGAATTGATAACCTCCTCCTTTTTTTGAAGTCGGTTAAAAAGATACTGAAGCGGTTCGGACACGCTCATTTCGAAACGACATTGGTGTTACAGTACAGTTCAGTTTAGATCATCGGTTTTATTACAATTAAAATTTTGTTTTCATAGACGTTTGTCAATTTCAAACTAAAAGGTTTTGCTTCTCAAAAAAGGTTGCTTTTATTGAATTTAGAGATAATGATTCACTTTGATGGTCATTCTTTCTGTTTATAACTATTTCTATGGCTTCTTTAGTGTATTTCCCATCGAAAACGGTGTCATTGTGTTGAATAACTTATATATAATTAAGAGTTATTGATACAATATAATACAATATGACTTCTATTGTAGTAATCATCTGAAGCTTATCAATAGCAAGTTATTAACATTTAACTGCGTCGTGAACTTTGCAATTCGGATAAATACTTAAATTATTGCGTTAACATACTCTAATCTATTAAATATTGAAGATGAATACTAGTCGTTATTTTCTAGTGTTTTGACTTGTGGAATATCATCCCGATGTCCGCAGGTTCGAATCTCGGCATGGACCAACGAATCCTTTTTTTATGTCAAAAGGCGGCAAACGAACAGGTGGGTCACCTAGATGAATACTAGTCGTTATTTTCTAGTGTTTTGACTTGTGGAATATCATCCCGATGTCCGCAGGTTCGAATCTCGGCATGGACCAACGCGCTGAAGCTATTATTGGTTTCAGTATGAATGGGTCGGCTCGTCCGGGGTAGTACCCCCCTCTCACAGAAAACCGACGTGAAGTAACAGTGCTTGCATTGTTGCGTTTCGTTCGGTCAGTGAGAGCGCCGGAGACCCACCTCCCCTCCCCTCTCCTCTCTCCTCTCCCTTTCCCTCCCCTAACCCTTCCCTCCAAAAGATGGCAAGGCACTTGCGACTCCTCTGGTGTTGTTAGTGTCCATGGACGGTGGTGATCACTTAACAGCAGGTGACCCACCTGTTCGTTTGCCACCTATGACATAAAAAAAAAAAGGAGAAAGGGGAAGGGAAAGGGGGAAAGGAGGTGGGTCTCCGGCGCTCTCACTAACCGAACGAAACGCAACAATGCAAGCACTATTACTTCACGTCGGTGTTCTGTGAGAGGGTGGTACTACCCCGGACGAGCCGACCCATTCATGCTGAAACTAGTAATAGCTACAGCGTGGATTTACCACCTTCAATAAACTTTCGGAATTCGCGTACATTTACTATTTTTAAATGGTAACACTATTGGTTGGGAAATGTCGTGGGGAAACCTAAACCTGAGTAAAGTACTCGTAGTACTACTGTATGCGGGAAAATATAACACTGTGGATTTTTCAGAGTTTGAAATTACCAATACGTCTTGAGGTGGCATGGTGATTATGTCAATACCTTTTTTCGGAAAGAGATCTATTGGTTCGGCAGTGTGTCTCTTACAGGCTGATGATGATGATGACATGAATACTTATTGAAATTATTTAATGTTTCTTTAAGTATATATATAATTTTAGACAAATGTGACAATGTCCGTAATATTTGCTTGGTATAAACCGAAATGTAATTGTGAAGTTATGATCAATATTAAAGAGTTTGTTTATAAATTCCTGGTTACACAATAAATATATTAAAATTAATTATGATTTTAAAACATTCACTAGAATAAATACCCATGTATATGTTCCTAATGAGAAAACAGCATTCAGTTAATTAATAAGAGTATGCGATAAAAATAATTATTTTAATGAATAAGAGACAAACGAAATGAAACCATTTTGCAATCATATACATTTCAATCTTTTACAGTTCCCTAAATAAGCTTTTTAAATAAACCCTTTGTGCTCTAATACGAAGATGAGATCTTTGAGAGATGAGAGAAGTCGAGGTCCAACTAGGGTTGCATAGAGATCCTCTTTTAGATTGCACTCCTTAGTGTCATAAAATGACGTCAGAATGTTACCTACATCATCTTCCATATGATTCTAGTTCAAGAACCACTAATTACTTCATGTTACAGGATAACATCAAGTTTAAAATATGTAAGTTTTTTACCGTTCCAAATCAACAATGGATTCGCAAACCGTTCAGTTTTTATTTTAAGGAAAACTAGAACGTTTTTGCAACCATTCGACCTTCAGACTACGACCGCTCGGTCTCCTTAGAGAGACGAAATGACAGACAGAGTGCGCGGTCTGAATTTCAATTGATTTCAACAATGCTTCTTTCATCCAAGTCTATAAAGGGTGACACATGTGCTGATATTTATAGAGATGTAATCACTGTGTTTACAAACATTTCAAACGATAACGAATATAGTTGATGAAGAAAGATGCAAATATTTTTGCAATATTTAATTTGGAAAGATTGTTCTTTCTCTTCTATCGATTCTCGATCTTGTTTTCTATTGTAGCAAAATTTGTATTGATACAATTTCCAGAAATTTCCATATCTGTTATGTTTTGAACGGTTTATCAAATATATGGGTTTTTAACCATATATATTTTAAGGTTATCCTTATGCGTATAAAATATGGCGTTCTATATTTCAGAGGCATTTTTGATATTACGATGACTTAATATTTTTCTCTTAGTGTAATAGGTCGAAGAGGAAATGGAAATGCCTATGTTAATAGCATATATGAACTCTAACAAAGACACATTGGCCAAATAATTTAAAGAATTTACCTATACTATGGTACGTAAAATTAGAAAATTAAATTTATATAATAAGAGCTTTGTTGGATTTAATATTAATTATAAACTTTTAGGATGCATAATAAGATTTGATACACTACTTTAGCCTGGAGATATACCTTCAATGAGAGGAATAGGCTTTTGCTTAGTAATAAAAAAATTATTGCTAGATAATAAATTAGTTTTTTTTTTGAAATTATAATAGTATTTCAAATTAAACTCATCTAAAATTGTGTATCACGGTCTACCTTAGGACATTGCCGGATGTCTACGTATCGGCCTAATTTTTTTACTCTACTACGGCACGATTCTTGTTTAATCTTTTGTCATTAGCCGTTGATCCTCTCGTGAATTACTCTATTACCAAGAATTGGAGGGAAACCTTGAATTTGTTTGAATTGCCGTTCACTATGCGCACTTTGAACTTTGTTTTGTTCGTGCTTGCAAGAAATTTTACCGTTATTATCTTCAACTTTGAAAATAAAATACATGTTCTAGCTTGTTGCTGACATCTACTTAATTGATTTAATAAGATATTTTAAGCTTAAAAAACTTGACCAATTTTTTTTGAGCAAAAAAATGTGCCATGAATGCAATTGGTTTTAATTATTACAATTAATGAGATGCTTTAGCGTTTAACTGAGATAATATTTAGTCCGAATTTAATACATTTTATGTAAAAGATAAAAAGTTATTCAATACAATATTATTCTGTTTTCATTGTCTGCTATTAGTATTGACGACAACAATTGCCGACTGGTGCTATCGTTATTTGCGAAAAAGTAAGCATAAGCAACTAATAGTTGTGAAAGGGACAACCCTATCAGATGGTTACACTCAAACTCACCATACAAGCAAGGAATATTCATTTCATCATCGTGTTATTGTTACAAATTAAACTAAATTAGAAAATAGCAAATTATTCAAAAGTAGAATAACTGACAACTGTTTATAATAACGACTGCTCTAAAATAACACAGCGTAATTCATTAACGATATAATATAGCCGCTATTAATTAGTCTAAAAAAATAAAAAATCTTATAAAATTTAATTTCATTTTGTTACAGGCTCAAAGAATGGAGTGCGGAGCAAATGAGTTTAACAGGAAACTGCGTGTTGATCAGGTAAATAATATGTTGTTTTAGAAAATATTCAAAATTCTTCGATATCTGCACTGGTAATAAATACACGTTTTTTTTAAATAACGCTTAAGATAATACATAATAAATAAGACAATAACACCTAAGATCTGATATAATTATCAATCGAATACATATAATTTGTGCTTTAGCCGGGAGTTTAATATGTATTTTGAGGTTAGAATGAAAAATATATAGGTTCCTTTTTTAGCAATATTCCCTAGAGTACTGATTTGAGAATGGTACACATATAGTATTAAATAGAGATATAACTTCTTCAACAATATTACACATCAATAATATCGATATAAATATTTAAGAAGTTAGTTTTGTCGCAAAATTAGTTGGTTATATAGATCATTATTATTTCTGTTTAATAGATTTTGTTGTTTTACGTTACACTTTGTAGTTTTGATGGTTAATGGAAACTGTGTACATATGAAATTATATCATAGTAATGTTAAACTTGAGTGTCCACAAAATCTTTATTGATAATTCAAGTAAGTCGGCAATCATTGAAGTATATTAAGGATGAGAAGGAAAATGATTTCAACTGAAATGTAGTTCCTGAACTATATATATATTACTTCCATTTAAATGAGATACTGGCATCGGCAAATGCATCTGCGATGACGATTGAGAATAAAAACGTCGCATGCGAGGACAGCTGACAAATTGTTAAGCTATTTATTCTCGGGCAAACGGTATTCGGATGTTGTCGCAGAAAAAGTGACGTCGATCAGCTGTTAGTAGATCGCCATTTATAGCAGACGATTAAATATAATTGAAACCGGACAATTGACAACGGGTGACCGTTATATTTATACAGTTTCGTTTAATTAATTAGACTAGCTACGTTATTTCTTAAGTGCTCTTATTTTATAGAGCTTAATTCTTATGTAAAATAGTACATTATATAAATAAGCTTGATAACATAAAGTATTTTGAGTGTAACTTTAAAATTGGCATGAGAATGTTTAAAAGGATGCGGGTCAACATATGTATAAATAAAAATTGACGAATAGTATGTAAGAACCGTTGCACCTATGATTTTAATGTGAAACATCTATATGCGAGGGTAAACCGAATTCTTGGCGTGGCGAGACGTGGCGACGCGATACTATGCGCAAACGACTGTGCGCAATCACTCTTGCCGCTCTTAACTCGCATAATTATAGTGTATACAGTGTTGTTTACTACGTTACACGTGTATTTTACATCTGCCAGGCGTCCCATGACGGCTCAATTTTTTATAAAGTGTGTTCTTACCTGTCAAGTCAAGGTTTGTATGAAATATAATTTAGAAAATCATACGGGGAGGTGAAAAATTTGTATTACAATATCTCCATATAAAAAGTGAGTGTGTTAGTGACACAGAAAACAGTATGGATATATATATACGAGTATATTCAAAAATGTTGACAGAATTTACGTTCAATTACGATTTTATTTCATTGTATTGTCGTACTGTAAAGAGAGAAGTTT
>MU160508.1:38209-76646 GCA_015888305.1 Antheraea pernyi | reverse complement strand
AGCTGGATATGCACAGGCTGATCCCGAAACGCGACCCGCAAAAGCGAATCACTATTGTGATTTGTCGGGCTTTGTCGCCATATGCATGGTGGTTGCGACCCCACCACCTCCACCTAACACCCCGCTTTCGCCATTGCCTCGTTCGTTATTCAGCAGGGTGCACCACGTGCAGGTGAGGTTGGCTTGGATGTCTCGAGTCTTAGATGTTATTTGACACCCCTTACACCCCAAGTGTAAACATTCCTTTTTATGATATTCGTTACTTTGACTTTACAGATGTGTTCAGTGATTAACGTTATGATGATTAAAAAAATACATTAATACAACTAATTAATACATTAATACAATAAATACAAGTACAAATAAAAATTAAAAGTACAAGTATAATGATACAGATGAGGTAAAAGATTATTTTAAAGTCTAAGTATACTAATATATAAAATACATTTAAATAAAAATAAATTATAGTACCCAACTTTTGATTTGTCACGTCGCGTAGGAGAGAAGACTGATATAGTCTGCTACGTTAGATGTCGTATAGCGTTGTCTCTGTCTAACGCAGTTATGGGCGCCCTACGATAGAGACAATACTACCGATCTTAGCTGCGTTTCGTTCGGTCAGTGAGAGCGCCGGATACCCACCTCCCCTTCTCCTACCACGCTCCCCCGCTTCCACATCTTACACTCACCCCTCCCCCAAACACAGGCTGGCAACGTACTTGCGACTCCCTTGGTGTTGCAAGTGTCTATGGACGGTGGTGATCATTAATATTAGGTGACCTACCTGTTCGTTTGTCTCCTATGATATAAAAAGAAGTCTTCTCCCTGAAGTGCCAAATCAAATGCCGAATATTATTTGTATTAATTACTTTTCTAGTTTCAACCAACCAGTTAAACCATTTTGGACGAATATTTTACTTGCAGATAGAGGACTTTTGAGATTATTATAGAGACTACTAGATGTGTCCGTGGCTTTGCTCGGGAATAGTATTCTCCTTTCTCAAATCGGACTGGTAGTTCCTGAGATCATAGCGTTCAACCAAACAAACAAACAAACTCTTCAGCTTTATATATTAGTATAGATTAGGACTAACTTTACTATAATGTATGCAGATGTAATGTAGAACTTGAACTTGAACTATCCCTCGAGACTAGTTTTTCTCGAGGAAAGGTAGGTCGTTGTCCGTGTCTCTGACAATGTATATGCAAAATTTCAAGATTATCGGTTAGGGCTTAGGTTAGGTTAGTTAGGTCATGAAAGCGTAGCAAACTCATTACTAGTTCATAGCATTACGCACTAATTAAGAATATTATTCCGTGGAATATTCCGTAGAGCTACCTAGAAATAATAGGATTTAAACTAAAAATCCCAAAAAGCCTACACTTTTAGTAATGACAAAATAAATTAAAAAAAAGAAAATGAATTCAGACAAAACAAAACAAAAATTCAGACATATGGTTTAAAATACTCTCTACTTTTTTTTTTTTTTTCTCGAACTGACTACGCTATTGACTTAGCAAGGTCTTAACAGCTTCACCGGACTACTAAGGCGAGCGCTTAAGGCACTCAGCCGATTTTTGTTTTGGGCAACCAGCTCAAGGGTGCACGGCACACCTCGGCTTGGCTGTTGCCTGTTCATGCAATTCGCGACCTATCAAAGCTAACCTAAGTTAAGCTAAACTATTCATACATATATGAGTTGTTGAAACATATATGTGTACCAAGCATACATATCTCAACAACTCTTATGTGTATTTTGTATCGGAAAAGATTCTAAACTATTACAATTAAAATTCAACTTCACAATATTTACTATGTATAATTGAGAATACTTAGATAAGAAGTTCCGCTTTTTACTTATAAAGTAGTGTGTCACAGCATGTATTTTGAAGTTCAAACTTCTTTCTCCGCGTTAAGGGATTTTTCGTAGGGATAAATACTCATGAGTTTGCGTCACCGATGACCTCGACATGCTCGTGATGTATTGCAATTGCACCAGACTAGCGACGTGCTGTATAGCGGTCTGTGTACATGTAACATTGATATTTTGTATTGAACTTGCAGTCCATCGTATGTTAAATTAATCAATAAAATGTATATAATGATTGCTCGGAGTGGCAATAGAAGTGTGTTAAAACTTTAACAATATTTCAAAACGCTTTATCTATATTTAAATAAAAATCAATCGCCGCATGTATGTATTCGAATCACTTCAGAAAAGATGCACGTATTTGGTCAATCCTACTTTTTTGTGTTTGCAGTTGTCAGGACAAGTGCCTGAGGGGCAGGGGGGCACGCCTTAACGGTTTCTACGGGACTATCCCGATTCCGGACCAAAAGAGCTGTGGGCGAAGTGCAATGCCTCACAGTCGCGCCTAACTTGCCTAGGGGTAGTCCCTAACAAGCCTGAGGCCGAGAACGCAGACCGGTAAACCGGGCTACGCCCAAACAGACACTCAGGGATGGAATGGGAGGATCAGGAGGGTGGGAGGGAGACACCTGGACTTAACTAGGCGGCACCGCCAAGGCTAAGCTACCCAGGTCTGTCTACCTTTGCCGTAGACCGCGGGGCCTCCGACGAGCGGGCAGGACGCTCCACACGCTTCGTTGAGCACCGGGAGGTATCCACGTGTGTCCAAAAGATTGGTCTTCTTGCGTCGACCGGGTCGCCCCGAAAAGGGCGGTTTGCTGCTAACCTAACCTAACGATCGAACACTTCTGCTACGTCACGAACGGGACAGAATCGGGCTCGCAACGGCGCTCTCGTAACGAACGTAAGACGGCACGAACGCGAAGCGTAGCGTGGCACGAAGCTCGGAGCACACAAACACTCGCGACCGTGACGTAAACACACTCAGAAAAACGCGGAAAAAACCGTTATGAGAGCGGTACGAAACGCGTGCGTCTCGAACGACTGCCCAATCGAACTATCAATACTCTCTAGGTTTTGTGTAACGAAATATACTAGTGGGCGCCCAGTGGTCGACATTCGACCATAGTTTATTGATTTTTTAAAGTTTGAACTTTATTAGGGTTTATGTGTCAAATAGATTCTATAATCAAAGGTTTTCATCATGGCTAGTCAGTTATTTTTCACTTTTTTTCAAATTATATAAACATAAAAAAGTCTATGTCTAAATGAAAATTGAAATTAATTATAAATTTGAAACAGAAACAGGCGGTTACATAAGGTGGTAAGGCTCTCAAATTGTAAGTAAACATAACTATACGAAAATAAAGAAATGTATCGCAACTCACGACATAACTTTCAATTAATTTTACACGACACCATGGGTGGTATTTCTGGGTGATATTTAATTAAATGTAGTCCCATTGCTTGGAAAAGTAATGGATACACATTAGAATCAAATGATGAATCCCAAACAAAGATGATCTAAGTTATGGATTACTTTCATGAGCAAAAAAATTTTCTTATTAAGATTTTACAACGTATTTTTTGCCTCATTTTTTTTATTGAATCATCATTTGAAGTGAGTTCACCATAAAAAATACAATTTGACCATAATTCATTATTAGATTCGATAACACCAAAAACAATAATAATTAATTCAGTGGAAGATAAATCATTTATCAATTAATTATTAAAATATATTATGAATTTACATATTATATTATTATAAAATGAACCTACAATTTAACCAAATTTCAAAGAGCATGTAAGGCACGCAACGTAAGTCATGTAAACATTTTTTAATTGTAATTGGAACGTAAAAGTAAAATGACGGATGTCAAAATGTCTATTTCTTTTACATGTGTGTATATGTTATGTAAAATTTAAGCAGTAGTGTGAGTAATGTATTTTTTAATTAATTTAATATGCTGCAAATGCATTTTATATTAAAAAAATAGCTTTCTGCACTTCTACTCCATATCTATATATTAATACGTGAAGCTTAAATTTTGTATCCCTTTTTAACAGAATTGGGCGAAAGGATTAACGTGAAATTTGGCATAGTTAAAGTTTATGTGGAGGAGAAGTGCAGAAACCTATTTATTTTGTATAAAATGCATTAGAAGTACATTAAATTAATTAAAATATGCATTACTCACACTAATTCTTCAATTTTACACAACTTATACACACATACACAACTTATACATTCAAAAAAGGTTGTGAAGGAGGTTGCTATGTATTATTTTACATTTACGTTCCAATTACCCTTTTTCATTCTACATTCAACAATGATGTTATAATATACAACTATTATTATAATAACTGAGTAAACATGATAAAAACCTTTGATTATAGAAGTAAGTTGACAAAAGAACCCTAATAAAGTTCAAACTTTAAAAAATCAATGAACTATGGTCGAATGTCGACCAATGGGCGCCCACTAGTAAACTTTAACTATGCCAAATTTCAAGTTCATCCGTTCGCGCAATTCGCTTAAAAAGGGGTACAAAGTTTGGGTTCATGTATTAATATATGAGATATATATGTGGGTACCCTTTTCTCCTCTACTTGTCAATTGCTTTCGTTTATATTTTTCCAAGTTAGTAGCTATTAATGAGTTTTGTATTATCAATAAAAAAATGAAATTATATTTTCATACCGTCTTTATTTATGGCATGCTTGAAGATCTTAATTATTACATATGTGTTGTAGTTCAAGAAGACGGTATAAAATTTTCAAAAGCAGATTTATATTTTTCCAAGTTAGTAGCTATTAATGAGTTTTGTATTATCAATAAAAAATGAAATTATATTTTCATACCGTCTTTATTTATGGCATGCTTGAAGATCCTTACGTAGACTAATGTAAAATATTTAACACTCTTTGAAGAAAAGAAAACTTAACAATATTTAAAGTTAATAAAAAGTATGTACAATTATGAATTATGATCAATTTATTTATTAATTACGCTAAATAACAAATTTTCTAATTATTACATATTTGTTGTAGTTCAAGAAGACGGTATAGAATTTTCAAAAGCAGGATTGATTTAGCTGACGTCACTACAAGAGTTTTCTAGTAAATATAATATTGGTATATAAGGTCGGATTAACTGTTCAAATTACTTGATACACCAAGCGTAGAAGAGGTTTTCTGAGAGATGTTCGACGCAACATATATAAAATAAATTGACAGAATATCTCCGTAATATTAGCGAATGCATAAAGTAGGTGCGATGCGGTGACGTCTTCCTTCCCCATCCAGGCAGTTTGCGGAAATTTGCCGGTTTGCACACTAATATTTGCGGTCTGAGGTTATTGCGCGAAACGAGATTACTCGCCGCAAGCTGTCACCGGGTTTAATCGTTCCTCTATTTACTTATCTTTAATTAATATTATCGTTTAATAAATTTATATTTCATAAGTTATTTATGTTTATCATTCATATAAGAATATGTGTCAGAAGTGAAATACCATATAATAGTTTTGTATTTTTTGGAACGAAGGTACCTAACCCCTGTATGCGATAGGAGTTGACTGGTAGAAAACGTCACGTAAGAAAAAAACGTTATGCTAATTGCTCTCTCTTTGTCTCTTTCTATTGTATATGAGTTTGTATGTGCATTTCAGTATCAAAATTCGTGTCAAAATCAAAAATACTTTATTCAATTTAGGCCCTAAGAAGTCGCTTATGACGAGCATTATGTGCTGCCGCTTGTATAACCCCAATACTGAACGCATGGAAATGTCGCTGGTTGCAAAACCGCTTCATAAAAAAATCACTTGGAACCTCACGCGACCTCATCTGGACGATATTAATATATGTACATATATTACAATTTTTATCATTCTTAGCTTTTATTAATAATGTTTTTTTAATCATTGATTTGTACCTATATTAATAAATCTATAGTTCTGCCTGTACATCATTCTTCTTTCCAAAGTTCGTTATAGACATATTTTACATAAAATACACTAGTCAAGAATATTCTACTATATGTTTGTAGGTCTGGATTTAATTGTAAATAAATGCCTTGAACGATTTTTAAGATACTTCTCTGCCACATCTGTATGTCTGTTCGCGATAAACTCAAAAACTAATGAACGGTTATATATATAATGAACGCTTAGGTATATAGTTTGTCAACGTATAGAATAACGTCCGCCGGTTCCGCTAGTCTATACTAATATTATAAAGAGGTAAGGTCTGTGAGTTTGTGACGTTGTGATGTTGTAAGTTGTAATCTCAGGAACTACTCCTACTCTTAAGGTCCGATTTGGACAATTCTTTCAGTGTTATATAGCTCATTTGTCAGGGAAGGTTATAGGCTATCACCACGCTAAAAGCCACAGGAGCTGAGCAGCAATGAAGAATGTTGCAAAATCGGGGTATTTTTCCTTTTCAGAACTTCCGCTGCGTTTAAGCGCAAAATAACCATTCCACACGTACGAAGTCACGGGCAGAAGCTATTAACTAATTACAATATCTATACTAATATCATAAAGAGGTAAAGTTGGTAAGGTTGTAGGGGGTAATATCTGGAGAGTCAGAGAAAAAATGGTAAAACGTTTCTTACGAACGCTGCCTTAACGATGAGAGATATTTGATTGAGTTCTAGAAAAAAGTTGTAGCTTGATAATGCCTATTACCGCCCAACGAAGTGGGCACGGGTCGGCTAGTTTAATATATTTTTCTATACGAGAAAACTGAACAATTGGTTTATGATAGATGTTACGGTTATACGGAGTGAGAATGCTAATACAGTTATATTGCGTGCAGTACACGGCTGCTTGTTTAGGATGAGGGGTTATCTCACAAAGAGAATTATTAAACGGCTCAGAGGGCAGTCTGACACGGCTACGCTTTAATCATTGGGCGCCCATATTAGTTTCATTATAGTTAGTTGCTTTTGGGACTATAACAATGGATATAATAAGTTTAACCTGCTATGGGGTTTCATAACAGTGTAATTATACTCTTAATAGGAAATTTCCGTGTTTATTTTATTGAAGTGAATATTTCTTTTGACGCGTCGAGCGGTTTATTTGGCAGGCATTGATATAAAAAAAACCCAAGATGCACACTTAACGTTTCACAGCCGGCACACAAAAATGAGTGCATAATTTTGGATAATGCAGTCATTTCAAATAGTCTCACGTCGCTTGCGTCCTTAGAAAAACAACTTTAGATCATTCAGGTAAGGTTGAATTTGCAAAATTATAACTTTATCGCAGAACTATAACCACGTATGTATATTGGGGAGTTTTGCGGTCGGGTTTGAGCGCTATTTTTATTCGAAACTGTGTGTCTTGGGTTTTTTATGTCAATGTTGGTGGTAATGGCAGGTGATACATTTATAATTTAGCGTCATGACATGCTACGTAAGCACGGAAGGTATTGGGCTTACGCGGCTTGTTTCAGTATATATATGTATTATCTATGTAGTATAGGGACCTGTGTACATGTAATATTGATATTTTGCAGCTCTGATTGATTAACAAACTTTATAAAAATGTATATAATTATTGCTATTATATATATATTAAAACTAATGTTAATCATTTCAATAAACAAATTCTGAAATTTAAACATTGTTATTTGCACGATAATTAGTATGAACATTAAAAAACACCACATTTTATTGTTTTGAGTTTACACTTCTGTCAGCAGATATTAAAATTAATGCATTTTATATGTAAGTATTTCTAAGTATCCTGTGGTGGCGTGTTTTAAAGATACAAAATTCAATTCTGCTTTATATATATATATATATCGTATCATTATGTTTAAGCAATTTCAAGAGCTCCTTTGTCTATTATTTAAAAATAACAATTTGTCTTTAACTTCTATTGATTTATCATAGAAAATACAACCAAGTTGTAAATAGAACTAAGTCCTTATACATACTGAAGTTATATTACATATTGACAATAATAATATGACATACAAACAAAACGCTTCTTCATTGGGTCATTTTTCTTTGCAACCCTTTTTTTTTATGTCATAGGTGGCAAACGAACAGGTGGGTCACCTGATGTTAAGTGATCACCACCGTCCATGGACACTAACAACACCAGAGGAGTCGCAAGTGCGTTGCCACCCTTCTTAAAAAAAGAACACATTTGAGTTTACACTTTTGTCAGCAGATATTAAAACTAATGTTAGTCATTTCAATAAACAAAATTCTGAAATTACAACGTTGTTATTTGCACTATAATTAGTATGAAAATGAAAAAAAGAACACATTTTATTGTTTTGAGTTTACACTTCTGTCAGCAGATATTAAAACTAATGTTAATAATTTCAATAAACAAAATTCTGAAATTTAAACGTTGTTATTTGCACTATAATTAGTATGCAAATTAAAAAAAAAACACATTTTATTGTTTTGAGTATACACTTCTGTCGGCAGTCCTTATGACAGCTAGGACTTTTTGTTTCTATTAGATTATTACTGCCTATGTCAAGTAGGTAATAATTATATTATAAGTTTCATGTGATCAGTTCAATGAACTAACAAAATGGTAGCCGTCTTGTTAGAACTTTCCAGGGAGTTTTTGCGGCAAGTCAGAGTCCATGTTCCGTGGTATTATTTACCATCCAATCACTTGTGCACAATAACCAAACTACATTACGTAAAACACCACCATTATTACAAAATATACAAGATAACAATACAACATGATCGAGCTTAGTGTGGTAGAGCCACGCTGAAGTTATTATTGGTTTCAGCATGAATGGGTTGGCTCGTCTGTGGTAGTACCACCCTCTCATAGAAAACCAGTGTGAAGTAACATTGCTTGCATTGTTGCGTTTCGTTCGGTCAGTGATAGCGCCTGAGGCCCACCTCCCCTCTCTCTCCCCCCTCACTCCCTTTCCCCAAACGCAGGCTGGCAACGCACTTTCGACTCTCCTGGTGTTGTTAGTGTCTATGGACGGTGGTGATCACTTAACATCAGGTGACCCACAAGTTCGTTTGCCAGTTATAACATAAAAAAAAAACAAATAACACAAGATTATGAATAAAATATAAAATCGACTATACAATATTTCAAGATCTCGCCAAAAACTCTAATGGAAATTTGTTTCTAGTAATATGATAGACCAAAGAACTGAACTGGAAGAAACTGATGCTAATAATAGTTTTAAAATTTTCCTTGTAAGTAGCAACTGATTTAAAAAGATTTCGCTTTTCACAGAAATAAAACTGAATAAAATATAAAGTCGACTATACAATATTTCAAGATCTTGCCAAAAACTCTAATGGAAATTTGTTTCTAGTAATATGATAGACCAAAGAACTGAACTGGAAGAAACTGATGCTAATAATAGTTTTAAAATTTTCCTTGTAAGTAGCAACTGATTTAAAAAGATTTCGCTTTTCACAGAAATAAAACTGAATAAAATATAAAGTCGACTATACAATATTTCTAGATCTTGCCAAAAACTCTAATGGAAATTTGTTTCTAGTAATATGATAGACCAAAGAACTGAACTGGAAGAAACTGATGCTAATAATAGTTTTAAAATTTTCTTTGTAAATAGCAACTGATTTAAAAAGATTTCGCTTTTCACCGAAATAAAACGATGTCAGAAGCGGTTAAGACTCCAAAGTGACTAATTCCGTGCAATTATAATGTAAACTAAAATATGCATTCTATAAACTTACTTTCAGGAAGATTTTAGTATTCGATTGCTTTGTTAAGGCTTGTTTATACCTGGTATAGGATTCAATTTGCCATTTTAAAGCTAATTGTAGGTGGTAGAGCCACGCTGAAACTATTACTGGTTTCAGTATGAAAGGGTCGGCTCGTCCGGGGTAGTACCGCCCTCTCACAGAAACACCGACATGAAGTAACAGTCCCCTTCCCACTCCCGTCCCCCTCAAACACAGGCTGGCAACGCACTTGCGACTCCCCTGGTATTGCTAGTGTCTATGGATGGCGGTGATCCCTTACCATCAGGTGACCCGCCTGTTATAAAAAAATAATTATTAGGCATATCTGGAATCACTTTGCTTTTATGAAATATGTAATTAGAGTGGCGAGTGCGAAAGGGTGTGATTAGATTATACATACTTCGACTCATGTTAACTACTACTACCTTAGTAGGTATAATTTACGGTAGGTAAATAGGTAGGTAGGTGAAAAACTAACTTGAAATTACATTGTACTCTTCGATTTTGTATTACACATCATTTCTAGTCATTTCTGACGTCTATACTTTTATAAGAACGCACAAGTTGTAATATTTATTCTATCACAATATTCCCGGTAGATGCTTATAGATATTATAACATTACAGAGCTGCCTTAATATAAAATGCTATGAAATTACTCTAATAATTTTCCGGGAACGTTAATAAAATCCATTAGGAAGGAATCTTCTAACTTGTATTCAGAAATCCCTAATGATTTGAAATATTTCCAAGCGACGATAATAGAAGAACGAGGTAGATATAGTTGATTTATTATATATGATATATGTTGATATTTTAAGAACATCTAAATATTTATCTGAGAAACATTGTAACATTTCAAAAAATCTAGATTATAGTACTTATGTATTAACGGAATAATATCTGTCTATGTTTGTAAACTATAATAATGACCTCATTACCGTTAAATGAAGACGAACAGCTCATTAGTACCGTAATATTCACGATTTCAATGATCATTAGTGCTAATGTTATTCTAATGATGTAACGTTGTTTACAAAATAGTTTTTTTTTTTGACAATCTATCAACTAATTGATAATTTGTGTAATAGTAATGTTATATTTCATTTAATTGAATTCGTATATGCTACTTCCATATCTGTCTGAGGAAGCTTCGGCTACTTGTTCTGTTAAAAACTAACCTATGTCATATAGAAGGTCTGTATCGCTATCGCTATTCAATAGAACCTCTTTTGTAAAATCGGTTGTTGACGTTCAGATCTTGTTAATAAACAGTATCGAGACGCAAACTTTTTGGTAGTCATGCACGTGAACGTCAACAAAAAAGAAAAAAGGTGACATCGCATTCTTCTGTTTTCCATCGAACGATCGAGGCGATCACATTATAATCAGCAGCTGAATCATCAAATAAATCTATAATCCAACATTCGTGGAAGCTCAGCGGTCAGCTGCAACAGAAAGGAGATCACGAGGTACGTGCATTTTATCTTTACTGTTGTTAGCTGGGTCTGAACGAAAACTTTAAAGGTTCTCGAAGACCCTTCGGGGTCCCCCAGAGTAGCAGAAAGCCACCATAAGATATATAATCTATGTCATAGTAGGCATTTTTGGAGTAGCATTGAAACATTCAGTGGGTAAAAATAACTAGTTGGATAACATTGAATCATAAGGATTGATTTCGAATTTACTGTAGGTACCTCATTTTTTTTAATGTCACTTTTGTTAGTAACGATTGTTAAAGGTGTAAAAATAGTGTGTATATATAAAATTGTGCAGGCGACGAGTTACGATCCTTACACGGCTCTCATAAAAGGCGTCTATTGTCATTAGCAACACCAACACAGAGTTGCATATACCATAGAATCAAGTTTCGTTAGCGTGGGTTTGCAGTCGTCTTAGAAAAGAAAAATTGTGAAATATAACTTGGAGGTGAATGTCTCATTAGGAGCAAGTAAATTTTAAGTCGACATATGCGGTAAATTGTGTAGAACTGTCGTTTCTATAGATTGTAAGGTTAAGAAGTAGGCGCACGCCTTTGAGTAAACCTACGCCTCATCATTTGCATGTCAGGTCATTGCCTGAAGGAACATTGAACGAGGAAAGTTCAATAACATCATGCAAACTGCGTGGGTATACACGGAGTGACGGTTAAACAGAGAATTAAGTAACAGTTGCAAGATGACACTCTTGACAGTGGAAGATCCTCTCGTAAGACCACTGATCAGTTACTGCTCATTTTAGACGGATGACTCCCGGTTAATTAGGTACTGGTCCGTCTCGGGATTTATTCTTTAAGTTAATCTATGCTATTAAAAGATCCTTGATATTATTTTATCTCTATTTCTTGTAATTAGTTTGGCACTTGAGCCTATGTTTAGGGGTGTCAATTTTGAATTTAATAAACAATTTTACGAAAATGAGAAACGAAATACAAGAAATAAATCTAAGCTACAATTCGGTAATAAAACATAAAACGAAATCTTAACAGAATTGATGAAGGTAAATAAATTAATACTTTATAGTCTTATTGTTTTTATTTATCTAATTTTTCAGCTATACAGTCTTGATAATTATGAGATAATTTTGATAATCTTCTATACATATAATAAGAATGTAAATCTATGAAAAAAATTGTTGCAGGTGTCTCGGAATACGTAATATAATACACTTCAATCACTTTTAGAAATGTCTGTCTGTTTGTATGAGCGCGCATCAAGGCTAAAGTACTAGGTTCATAATAAACCCTTCGTAAATCGTAAAGAATATCCTCGGGAGTAACTTAGTCTTGGTTTCATTAAAATCGGTCCACTCTATCAAAAGTTATTGTAGTTTTAATGACGGCGTGACGTAAGTACGAGAGAAAAGTAGACAAGTAAATGGATTTAATACATTCATATGACTTTATTAATCACTGCTTTTTTACATACGCTTCCACGCAGACGAAGTCGCGGGCACAGCTAATAATAAACCCTTCGTAAATCGTAAAGAATATCCTCGGGAGTAACTTAGTCTTGGTTTCATTAAAATCGGTCCACTCTATCAAAAGTTATTGTAGTTTTAATGACGGCGCGGAGAGAAAAGTAGACAAGTAAATGGACTTAATACATTCATATGACTTTATTAATTACTGTTTTTTTTCCATACGCTTCCACGCAGACGAAGTCGCGGGCACAGCTAGATATGAATAGAAGTATTAAAATCGTTGTATTAAGTCAATACTTCTATAGTTAAATGATTATGAGATCCGTATTTCGGTTACATATTTTTTTTCTATTTGTCAGTACCACACATTTTAATCAAACTATTACCCATTAATTCCGGCGTGACATAAGTGGCATTATCTATTCCGCAGTCAGAATATTACAACATACTAATAGAATGGGTAACTTTCCTATCAGAAAAGCAACAACAAAAACACAGGGTTTGTTTTTCTGATAAACAAGACGTAAATAGTTTATATTGGTGAAACATAAATGCTCCGTATTTTTTTTTTTAACTTTATTTTTGGCAACCAATCTTTTAGATTATTACTGCCATTGTCGAGTAGTCGATAGTGTCACAAGTTCTTCCATTCCATTTTTGGCAACCAGTCTTTTAGTAGACTATTACTGCCATTGTCAAGTGAGTATAGATATTACAAGTCTCCTGATATCGTTTCAATGAACTAACAAGATGGTGGCCATCTTGCTAGAACTTTCCATGGAGTTTTTGTGGCATCTCAGAATTCATGGTCCGTGGTATTATTTTCCATTCACCTCACTTATGCACAATATTACATAAAACACCACCAATTTTACACAATATAGAGTCAAGTAACACAAGATTATAAATAAAAAATAAAATCTACTACATGACAGACCAAGATCCCGCCAAAAACTCATGCTCCGTATTATTGGCCATTATCGTTAATAATGTTAAAAAAATATAATTAATTTACTGTTGCAACAAAAGATGAGCTCTACTTGCTAGACGTTCTTGTTCAGTGTACTTTCTGGCCTGCCTTGTATATTTATTAATCTCCTCCTAAAGGCTGTAGATAATAAAAACACCGTATCTAATAGACAATATATAAAAAGAAAAAAAAAAGAAATCTGTCGAATAACATCAGAGAGTAACGCGATAAAACAAACAACAACAAACAATCTTTTGAGCTCTATAAATATAGAAATCAACAATAACTTAAGCTTAGAAATTATTTATTAAATGTATACCTTCAAAAAACAATCTGCTTGTTTTCTACAGACAATTTAATGAAATTATCGTAATTTCAAGCAAGGTTCGGCTGTGTAACAATAAAATATAAATACGGAGCAACTTTGTTATGGACTCGGTTACGCATAGGAAAATTTGTATTTGCTATGATAATGCAATTGATTTTTTAAATGAGTAAGCGAAAAAAAAACAATCAACCTTTGTAGTGAGCATGCGAGATTTAGATTTTGGTATTTAAATCGGTATAAAAAAAATATGAATTAGAATTTTCTCTAGAAATTTCTTGATAACAAAAGCATAAATTCCAAGTAACGACATTGAATGGGATCTTAAAACGAACTTCGGCTTTCGAATTGAGATTTGAATGTCAAAATGGCGGATGCCTCTTTTAATTTTTTTCTATCCCACATAAACTAATAAACCAATAGATTAATTGTAAAAAAAAGTTCTTAGAAATGAATACATGATTTAATAATACATTTTACATAAAAATTGTAATTTTACATTATATAATTTCTTATTATTATTATTTTTAAATTTTGTAATAAGTTCAGTAACTTTTAAAAACTTAAGCTGCCAAACTGTCTGTTGACCCGTGTTTCATTTCATTTGTACGGAGCTCTTAAGCCATTATGATTCGAGGGGTTAAAAAGGGATACAAAGTTTAGGCTTCACGTATTAATATATAGATATTCTCTGCTCTTAAGTCTTTTGTGTGTGACATTTCACGACAAATTCCACATATACCTATTTCTGACTTTTTTATCTATGTATATCTGAAATAGAACATTTTTCTTCTTCTCTTTTCTGTTTATATTCTCGTATTATAATCAAACTAGTGGGCGCCCAGTGGTCGACATTCGACCACAGTTGATTGATTTTTTAATGTTTGAACTTTATTAGGGTTCTTTTGTTAAAGGCATACTTCTATAATCAAAGGTTTTTATCATGGCTACTCAGTTATCATTAATATCTGCAACGCTTTTTTCAATTATATAGACATTTAAAAAATCGATGTCTAAATGAAAATTGAAGTTAATTATAAATTTGAAACAAACAACAAAAAACAGGTGGTTACATAAGGTGGTAAGGCTCTGAAATTCTTAGTAAACATAACTTTACGAAAATAAAGAAATTTATCGCAACTCGTGACACAATTTTCCATTAATTTTACACGACAGCATGGGTGGGTGATATTGAATTAAATGAAGTTTGTACATTATGAGGAATAGTGATATGCCCAATAACATCGTTTGGAAAAGTAATGGATACACAATAGAATCAAATGATGAATTCAAAACAAAAATGTTTTTAATACCACCATTATAGCTTTTGAAAATGAATTCATTTTTGTTCAAAATTTATCATCAACTGTACTAAATATAATTGCTACATCAGGTTGAACTTAATCATTGTAACCGCGGAGATCTAAGTCATGGATTACTTTCATGGGCAAACAAATTTTCTTATTTTGATTTTACATAGTATTTTTTTGGCTAATATTTTTAATGAATCATCATTTGAAGTGAGTTCATCATAAAAAATTACTGAACATTAAAATATTGACTTTGATTTTGTGATATTGTTTTACTCTTATGACAACATGAAATAAAAGTGACATGAAGTAAAAGCAGTCCTGTCACCTAAAAAATTTGACATTCAATAAGACCAAAGAGCATAATAATTATTTCAATGGTTCCATAAATTTACTAAAGATATATTATATATCAATGTATAATATGAATTTAAATATTGTATTATTATAGAATGAACCTACAATTTGACCACTTGATTTCAAAGGGCATGTAAGGCATGCAACGTCAGTCATGTTAAAAATATTAAAAAGGTAATTGGAACGTAAGAGCAAAATGGCGGATGTCAAAACATTTTTTTTATTTACATGTGTGTGTATATGTTGTATAAAATTCAAGCAGTAGTGAAGTAGTGAGTAATGTATATTTTAATTAATTTAATATACTTGTAATGCATTTTATATAAAAAATAGCTTTCTGCACTTCTGCTCCATATACACTTTAACTATGCCAAATTTCAAGTTCATCCGTTCGCGCTATTCGCTTAAAAAGGGGTACAAAGTTTTGGCTTCACGTATTAATATATAAGATAATATTTGATGATTTTTTTTTTCGAACTGACTACGCTATTGACCAAGCAAGGTCTTAACAGCTTCACCGGACTACTAAGGCGAGCGCTTAAGGCACTCAGCCGATTTTATTTTGACAACTAGCTCAAGGGTGCGCGGCACACCTCGGCTTTGGCTATTGCCTGATACATGCAATTCGCGACCTATGTAAGCTAACCTAACTATTCATACATATATGAGTTGTTGAAACATATATGTGTACCAAGCATACATAACTCAACAACTCTTATATATATTTCGTATCGGATATTATTCTAAACTATTTCAGTTTGATAAGGGAAAAAATAAAACCCTTCCACCTTATTATGTGTAAGCGTGTATGCGTGCACGTGTGTGGAAGTGACATGAGTAATGTTGTCGCAGTGATGTAAGATTTTGTGTCACTGTTTCGCGCGAGCAGCGTACTCAAGGGCTCCACGCCGAGGGAACGGACCTAGGCTTGAGCAGTTGCCGAGGGGGGCCTAGTCTGGTGTGCGGGAGCGAAATTTATCCCTAGACCACGGCGGCGTGATCTGTGGGGTTAATATAATATTTGATGATGTTCATGCCTCTAACTCAGCAAGGAATTACGTAAAAATGTATTACAAAATTAAAAAAATAAATAATAAAAAGTGGTAATAACACGGGCCTTCTATATTTTAAGTCATTCGGCGCTATCTTTAACAGTCGGCACTTGTAAACTAAAAAAAAAGATATTCTGCAAGCAATAATCTACTGGTTTAGTCATAATTCTAATTTATCAAACGTAACGGCGTGTACATATTTTATTTTTATAAATAAACAAGACGGCCTACTAATCAACAGCTGCGTGCGTTACGTTTACTGAAATACACAGTGCAATTGCATTGAAAGCCTCTTATTATTCAGTTTTACACTCTACCGTGGAATGTCTTAGTGCCGAACCATGCGCGTTGCTCCTATTTTGTCCCGACTGTCTCTTAGTTACGTATCCAGTTCATTTTGTGATTCTGGCTCGCGTGGCCGCCTCTAACTCGCGCGAGAGTGTTCACAACTTTAATCGACGTGAGGATATAATACTTTCCCTGATTTTGTATATACGAATTGGACAATTTCAAATGACGATCTGTATTTAAAAAAAAACTAGAAGTGTGTTATTGTGCGTGAAGTACGAATATTAATAGAATTGTTTAAGAATAAAAGTTTTTCTGTAAATAAAACTCAAGTCTCTTGAAATATCTCGATACGAGTTTGAAAGTTATTTTAATAATTATGAAGTGCTTGGAGATTGTTAGCTTTGAATGATTTATGACGCGGGTGACAGCGGAAGCGGCGGATTGGAATATTTAAATTATTGACGCGATTTTATGTAAGTACCTTATCGTATGTTATAGTTTTATTATTTTGATATTAAAATGGTTAAAAGGGGGTTTAAATAAAATTAAAATGTAATTTACAACGACAATTATACTGTTTGCTTGTGGGAAATAATTTATATTGTGTCATGGTTATGTTTTTGAATTTAAAATTTAATGGTATCACTAGATATTATAAAATATAGTCCTCTGCCACGTCTGACTGTCAGGTCGCGATAAACTAAAAATCCACTGAGCGGATTTTCATGCGGCTTTCAACTGTAGATAAAATGATTCATGAGGAAGGCTTAGGTATATAATTTATCAAGGTTTATATTTATTATCAGGGCGAGACAACGTCTATTGTGTCCGATAGTTATGTATATGTATGCATTGAATATAGAATATTTTGGAGTATTTATCTTCAATTTGCATTTTGATAATGATTATAAAGCCATATAAATTTAGATAAAAAATTATATATTTTAAAATTCTATTTGAAATATGCACTGTTTTTACCCACTGTATTGTGGTATATTTCAACAAAGGAAGGGTATTACGCTATATTGTGGTGACGGGATTTTTTTTCTTGATGTTTCATTGATACCCTTAGGAATTAAATAATAAAGTAATTTTATTACAACAACATGTTCTTGGAAAAATATAGTTCATAGAGCTATCTATATACGCTATAAAATATTCTTTAAATTCTCAAGATTAGTAACGTGCAGACACAAAAAGAGACAGATGCGTATAGGATCATTCTTTTGTAATATGTTGTTAGTAAATAATACATGCATTATTTATAATATCAAACTAATTGGTACACGCGAGTACGTTTTCATTAAAATGATGTTGTATCACGGGAACTAAGTTTTTAACTAAAATAGTTTATACGCAACTTTTATTATTATTATTATTATTATTTTATAAATACATTTTGACCCTTACAGTGACGCGTAATGTTTTGTACCTTAAATAATTACTCTGATATTGACTATATCAGTAAAAGTCTCATCATGTCTCGATTCAGCCTCTTGAAGAAATTAGTTCGTAAAAACAACAGGCAATTCAATTTTATTTCTATACTAGCTGTGCCTTCATTCGTCCTCATGGAACCAAAACGATGACTAATAAAGTCATCTGAACCTATTTAGTCCATTTGCTTCTCTACTTTTCTCTCATACTTAAGTCGCGGCTCCATTAAAATTACAATAACTTTTGATAGAATGGACCGATTTTAATACAAATACTAAGTTACTCCCGAGGATATGCTTTATAATTTTCTTATATGAGGTTTTGTTGTGAACCCAGTACTTTAGCAGTGATGCGTGTTCATACAAACAGACAGACATTACTAAAAATCGAAAAGGTACAGACACTTTAGTTTTATATTTTTATTATATACTAGCTGACTCGTGCAACTTCGTCTGCATCAAATCGATTGTCACCGGTTTCAATTGTATTTTTAAATGCGAAAAATTTTAATAAACCTAAAACCCGCCAGCCATACTTACCATTTCTCATTGTAAATCCAAACTATCAAGGGACTCCCTCAAACATATACCCAGATGGTATGTGAGAAATCTTTTCTTGTATGAGGTTTTATTGTGAACCCAGTACTTTAGCAGTGATGCGCGTTCATACAAACAGACAGGCAGACAGAGAGACATTTCTAAAAATGATTAAAATGTAGGTATATTCTATTACATATTCCTAGACACCTGCAACTATTTTTTTTAGGAAAATCGAAACAGGCACATTTGATTTACATTGTTATTATATGTATATATATATATATATATATGTTTATATATAAATATCTACGTATATTCTCTTTAATCGAGTGAGTAGTAATCTAAAAAAGATTTGTAATTTGATTAGGAAATTAAAAGTACGTTGCATAATTATGCATTTATTTCGATTTTTTTCTCAGCGTCAAAGCGCTATTTTCTGTGTTCTTTGCATTTGCCGTTAATGTATTTGGCCTAAATTCCTTTAACTCCCCTGTGGATTATAGCGCTCGAGATCGCGAATGCGTTTTATCAAGTATGCGTTTCCTTTTTGCCTTCTATAATGCATCCTAATAAATTTATTACATATAAGGGACATATTTACTGCCAGGCCTTTTTTTCTTAGTCCTTTTTATATACAAATTGTCATTATTTGGCAAGAAGATTAGCTACTCAAGGGAGACTTAGGAGCAGCTTGATTCCTACGTCAGTGAATAACCTGGTAGTAGGTACTATGAGAATATTTCTCAAGTTTCCTCATAATGTTTACCTTCATCGTCAGCAGGTAAATTGAATATGAAAAAAACGTTGGTTTATGTAGACATTCCAAATTGCTGGCTTCGGATAAATATTATATTAGTTTTAAACATTGGACCATAGTTACAGCACAGCATAATAGTTAGAAAGTATATAGCAAAGTAGTAAGGCATAGCCCACAGCTTCAAATTTTTTACATAATTTGGTCATACAAAAGTCATCCAATTTTTAATACTTGTGCAGGTAGTAAATAACCGTCCGGCGTCCGCAACTGATTGTGACGAATAATAGTCTAAAACATGTGTCTGGAAATATTCAATGATAACAACAGCCTTAGTGTAGTATAATGAAACCTGTTATGTAGAACAAAATAAATACAAATAGTAAAAAAATACAATGATAAACATACTAATGAAAAAAAATCGTAACCACTTTTATTTTCCACTAGCGTGTCCGGCGGACGTTATCCCACCCTGATAGTAAAAAAAAAAAAACCTGGACAAATTGTATACCTAATGAGGAAATCACTTTATCTACTGGTGAAAACTGCATGAAAATCCGTTCTGTATTTTTTTTAGTTTGTCGTGAATAGACAGACAAACATGACAGAGTACTTTGTTTTATAATATGTAGTGATGTCGGCAGTATTTTATAAGCATAGTTTTAAATTATATTGGTATAAGATTGTAAATAAAAAATTGTGCGAAATTTGAGTCTGTAGAAGCTGATGAAAAAGAGCTAACTATTAGGAGAAACAATTCGTCTATCAAAAATGAAATTACGCTCCTCTATACATTTATGGGTAAATATATACATGTGATAAATTATTAAAAAAAGGAGTAATAAAAATAATTACTAAATAAATATGTGTCTAAGACCAAATGAGGTAGTAATAGATTATTAAAAGAAAAAGTAATAATAATAATAATTACAAAGTAAATGTGTTTTTTTTTATGTCAAAAGCCGGCAAACGAACAGGTGGGTCAACTAATGTTAACTAATCACCACCGCCCATAGACACTAGCAACACCAGGGGAGTCGCAAATGCGTTGCCGGGAAAGGAGAAAGGGGAAGGGAAAGGTGGAAAGGAGGTGAGCCTCCGGCTATCTTACTAGCCGAACGAAACGCAACAATGCAAGCATAGTTACTTCACGTCGGTGTTTTCTGAGAGGGTGGTACTAGCCCGGACGACCCGACCCATTCATGCTGAAATCAGTAATAGCTTCAGCGTGGCTCTACCACCTACTACTACCCCGGACGAGCCGACCCATTCATGCTGAAATCAGTAATAGCTTCAGCGTGGTTCTACCACCTACAATCTACAATCTACACCTACAAATGTATAATACTAACTAGTTAAGATTGGTTAAGATGAAAGGTTTCTGTTAAAATGTAGTAGCATTTTAATCAAATCATTACATTGTCTTTAATAAGGTAAATAACTTGATAAATAACGATATAAATTATTTTGTAGAAATCAACAGTGAGGCTTTTAACAAATATGTTAGCTAAAACCATTATTCAAAAAGCATTACTTGTCATGTTAACAAAACACTCGACGAGTGACGTCAGTTACATTGTCTTTAAAATTGTAAATAACTAATAATATGTATAAATTGTTGTATGTAATGATTTCTATATTTATAATTAATTGTAATGATTTAATATGGTCTTTGTAATATTTTTATAATCTAAAATTATTCAAATATAAAATTATTCATACTTCCGGTACCGCTACAATACGTCCGATACGCAACCGGAAAATTAACACTAGCGCCACCCTATTAGAGAGTTTTCAGCCTATAAAAGGCAAGACGTCGTTAATCGAGGATGCATTTCTATGTCAAAGTTATTGTAGGGCGACACTCTGCTCGGATAAATAGTCAGTGTTAATTGGATTTCCTGAAAGATCGACAATACGTTTATTACATAAAAATAGTGAGAGTGATGTTAGTCACTCGCCACTATAAAAGCGCCGCCGCGCCGCTCGGGTAGCTGTGGTTCGTAGTCCGGTGAAGCTGTAAAGACCTTGCCAGGTCAATAGCGTAGTCGGTTCGAGAGGAAATAAAAAGTAGCTGTGGTTCTGTTCGTTTTCAACTATCGGTCCCAGCGGAGCTCTGGTGTAAAGTGTACTATTCATTTTGTGTTCAACTGTCTGTCCGAGCGGAGTTCTGGTGTAAAGGGGAAATAACAAATTCTGGTCAATAGAAGACTTTGAGTGGGCTATATTTTTATTACGCTTATAAGGGTTGAAAAATATCGAATAGTGCACAATTAAACAATATAAAATATGTGGTTCCCAAATCACCACAAATAGATTTATGAATTATTTTTTTTCGAACTGACTATGCTATTCATCAAGCAAGGTCTTAACAGCTTCACCGGACTACTAAGGGGAGCGCTTAAGGCACTCGGAGATATATGAAAATGTAAGATAAAGTAGGCTTAATATATTATACACTGATCAAGTCTTACTCATAAGCGAAGAAGCCTTTGTTATTCAAGACAATGAGCAATTGTTATGTCCATGCACCTTTACACCTACACTTTTCTAGCATCACTTTCATCTATCCCTATGGCATATCCATCCCACGTTATACTATTTTATCGACTTCTGTGTCACCGTTGCTATTTTCATATTTCCTCTAGATATATTCGTTTATAATTTTATTCACTCTATTTTTATCTTAATATTCGCATCTCTGCCACATGTAATCTATATCATTCAACTCTTTCGTAGTCCAAACAGATCTATCCATCATCATTTTGCTAATATTGTACGCGATAAATTAATAGTTACTTGTGGCAACGAGAGAAACAGATTTTCTATAGACCTTTTCGGAACGTTATCGTCACCTTTACGCTATTCTATAGAGGGTAAACAATATTGGTGACATTTAACAAAAGTAATGTAAGATCGTTAAATGAACTTTAGGGTTTTAGCAGTATTTAATGACAGGATATAAATCGAAACGTAAAAAAAAGTCAGTGCTAAATTAGTACATTGATACCATGAAGCGATGGTGGTTACAGTGGTTACTCTAGTGAATGCGACGAGGTTTTGGTGAAGGAAAACTCAAATTAGCTGAAAATCTCTCGACAAGTATATACGAGTGTGATCCGGCAGCTATGAAAGCCAGTGTTTCTAGGTTTAGCATATGAGGACTACATCGTTATTTAACATCAAGTTTTTTTCCTTTTTTTTATATCATAGGAGGTATACGAACAGATGCGTCTTCTGAAGTTAAGTGATAACCGCCGTCCATAGACACTAGCAACTCCAGGGAATTGGAGCACTGACCTAACGAAACGCAACAATGCAAGCACTGTTACTTCACAGTTCACGTGGGTGTTTCTGGGAGAGGGCGGTACTACTCCGGGCGAGCCGACCATTTCAATCTGAAACCAGTAATAGCTTCAGCGTGGCTCTGCTGTTGACATTGTTGCGAACCACAAAAATCTATATAATGTATTACAGTAATAAAACTATTTCACAAGAATAAACTCGCGGGCATCGTGCAATTACAACGTTTTATTTTATATCTAGCACTGTTTATTAACATTCCTATTTGTGTATGCTGTAGAGTGCAAAACAATAAGGGTAACTTAACAATTCTAACTCCACAACGTCAACATTACGCACATAATGTTACACATTCATAAAATTAACTTTTATATATTTTGTTTCTTAGTTACAGCATATAAATTTTATTAGAACAATAATAAAGGAAACTTTATTGCCAATAAAACATTTTATACTTTTTCTTTCGAAAAAAGAATATATTGAACGCTTAATACAATAGCAACTGTTTATTATGTTTATTAATAGCAATCAGAAATTGCTATTAATAAACATGTTTGATCACAATATAATCATGACGTAAGCTTGAAATAAATTTCATAATACGATCCTCGCCAGACTTTTCGACCGCTCGGAATATAGGTTCACGTAAAACAAATTTAGGTATAAACTTAAGCATAAATACGAGACTTAATCGTAAATAAATGCCAATGGTAGATTGCTATAATAATATATTAACTATTTTTTTGTATTACGCTATCGATTATATTATACACAAGATCGAACTTTCGGCTCTATATTATATAAATTTTATTAGAACAATAATAAAGGAAACTTTATTGCCAATAAAACATTTTATACTTTTTCTTTCGAAAAAAGAATATGTTGAACGCTTAATACAATAGCAACTAAAAGTTTCATCAGAAATTGCTATTAATAAACATGTTTCATATCAATATAATTATGACGTAAGCTTGAAATAAATTTCATAGTACGATCCTCGCCAGACTTTTCGACCGCTTTGAATATAGGTTCACGTAAAACAAATTTAGGTATAAACTTAAGCATAAATAAGAGACTTAAGCATAAATAAATGCCAATGGTAGATTGCTATAATAATATATTAACTATTTTTTTGTATTACGCTATCGACTATATTATACACAAGACCGAACTTTCGGCTCTATATTATACGTAAGACCGAACTTTCGGCTATATTAAGAGAGGCTGAAAATATTGACCAGGACCGTATACACGTATAATCTTCTTCTATCTTCTATACATATAATGATAATGTTTTAGGAAAACCTTTAATAATTATACTCATAATATAAATTACCAATGACAGATTTCGTAGCTCATGACAATGCAAAAACTGAACTCGTTCCATTTGACATTTTCTAATATATTTTATAACGCGCAGTGAGAGTTGCAGTAAAAAGGTTACTAGCACGTAAACATGAGAATGGAGTTGCAACAATGTAAATGTGACGTGTCTGTACTTTTTCGATTTTTCTGAAATTTGTGTTTTGTTTGCAATTTTTGTAATTTTGTTTGCGGGGGGCTATGAATACGTAATAAAATACGTTTCAATCATTTTTATAAATGTCTGTCTGTCTGTCTATCGGTTTGTATGAACACATATCATTGCTAAACTACTATGTTCACAACAAAACCTCACCAAGAAATATAATAATATATTAACTATTTTTTGTATTACGCTATCGACTATATTATACACAAGATCGAACTTTTGGCTCTATATTATACGCAAGACCGAACTTTTGGCTCTATATTATACGCAAGACCGAACTTTTGGCTCTATATTATACGCAAGATCGAACTTTCGGCTCTATATTATACGCAAGACCGAACTTTCAGCTATATTAAGAGAGGCTGCAAATATTGACCAGGACCGTATACACGTATAATCTTCTTCTATCTTCTATACATATAATGATAATGTTTTACGGAAACCTTTAATAATTATACTCATAATATAAATTACCAATGACAGATTTCGTAGCTCATGACAATGCAAAAACTGAAGTCGTTCCATTTGACATTTTCTAATATATTTTATAACACGGAGTGAGAGTTGCAGTAAAAAGGTTACTAGCACGTAAACATGAGAATGGAGTTGCTACAATGTAAATGTGACGTGTCTGTACTTTTTAGATTTTCCTAAAATTTGTGTTTTGTTTGCAATTTTTGCAATTTGTAATTTTGTCTGCAGGTGGCTATGAATACGTAATAAAATACGTTTCAATCATTTTTATAAATGTCTATCTATCTGTTTGTATGAACACGCATCATTGCTAAACTACTATGTTCACAACAAAACCTCACCTAGAAAATCATAAAAAACATATCCTCGAGTTATTGTAATTTGAATGACGGCTCGAGCTAAGTACGAGAGAAGACTAGTACTCGTAATATTATAAAGTTGGAGAGTTTGTTTGTTTAGTTGGTTAAACGCGTTAATCTCAGGAACTACTGGTCCGATTTGAAATTCTTTGTGTTAGATAGCTCCTTTATCGAGGCTATAGGACATATCATCACCCTAAGACCAATAGAAGCGGAGCGCCAATGAAGAATGTTTCAATGTAGGTTTCTTTTCCTTTTAAAAGACTCACTGCAGGGCCATAGGCCTTTTCCTGAAGGAAGGTATGGGCATAATAACCACGCCAGCCCACGACGTATTGGCGATTCCACAGTTTTATATTTTTCCACACAGTAGTATTTACTACAAGAACATTTCTCAGGTTCAGGTTTCCTCACGATGTTTTCCATCACCGTCAGCCGATAGGGTTACCAATTTAAATTAGTAAATGTACGCAAATTCCGAAAAATTCGTTGGTACACGCCGGAGTTCGAACCTGCGGACATCGAAATAATATTCCACCGGTCAAACCACTAGGCCATCACGACTTCTAATTCGACTGATTGATAATGCAGTGTTCGAATATACACATGCATAATAGGGCAAACTTACCAAGTTTCGATTTTGATTTTTTTTTTGCATTTTTTATCATATAAATGTTAATGTCGTTTTGGGTCCTCATTGAAAATCAGCGCTGCAGTACTGCAACAAGTAGCTGAATGGGGTTGTTAGTTGTTGCCTGTTGGTCATTTCCATCTCTATATATTTTAGTTACTTATTTCTGTACCATTTGTGTTCCAACAAAAATATTTATCTCATCCCTTCTTCTTTTTTCTTTATCTCTCTTTTCTCTATCTGTCTTTCTGTAATTACTTTCTTTCTTTCTATATTATTAGATGAGCGATTTCCCTGTTTGTTATCAATCAAAGGGTTCTATAGGATTTGCGATAGGATCGCTATTATGCCACGCAAGGTGTAAAACACATGATCGTGTGCGCGCGTTGCGTTTCGGAATTAACTAATATATATAACTAGCTAGTTGTATCCACTATTATATACTTGTTTACCGATATAAAAATGCAATATTCAATAGATCCTCTACCAGCAGTTCTGTTTTTAGTTGTAATTAGCCATTATTATTTATTCGAGCTCAAATAAAGAAATATAGTAGATCTATTTTACGTAATGGTAAGACACTTATGGCATTGGATAGTATGCAACTATGTACTATATTATTACGGACGGTGTGTGAACAAAAGATGGATATCCATGTCCAGTTGACAATTGTCAACTGTTCTCATAGTCTATCGGTTTCAACAAGTCAGTTTAAAATCTTCTTTACATAATTAAAGCATAGTTTTTATTTGACTTGTTCTATATTTCTAATAGTGTTCGTTATCATGAAGTACCAAAAAGTATTTTTGATTGAATGAATACTTCATTGCACTTTTTAGTTTGCATACTGGGGAGTTTAATACCATAAGCTAATCAGGAGTATTGTGAAGAAAAAAATACTATTGAAGGTAGTGCAAATATAAAAATAAATAATATGATGAATTTAGTGTTGGCTCTTTTTCATGTTTGAAGGATTGCTTTGTAGCCATTACCGATTGATATAAACTATAGTCACATATGCAAGTCGCTATAATTATATTATAATAGATTTATTTATATACTCTAATGTTGTTTTGTGGTAGACGAACTACGTTTCCAAGCCCACGTATAAAGAAAGATTTTACTGTCGCATACATCAAAGCACAAAAAGATGAATGATTAAGGAAACTGGTATCTTAATATGTATATATTTATTTATAGAAAGAGAATTTATAAAAGAAAATTATAGAAATAGAAAGTTTTGAATGTTGTTTGTGATGGAAAAACTCTAAAAATACTATGCGATTTTAAAAACTCGTTCACTTATAGAAATCTAAATTATCGGCTATTATCATGGGTAGTATTTTATTTTCAGTCTTTATTAACGTGAGCGAAGTAAAACTTGTTGTCTTTATAACAAAAAAACAGGGTGTATCGTAAACATACACGACAGAAGGAAACTTTTGTATTAGAGACAAATATTTAAATTAAAAAAATCATCAGAAAGCTAACGTTACGTGGTGTTCCCAGGCGGTCACTTACCCAATTACCTACTGACCGCGCTGGACGTTGCTTAACTTCGGTGATCGGACTAGAACTGATGTTTTCAACACTCTATCCGACACAGTGTTTGCCTGCACCACTTTTCGTCAGGCAAAAAGGTTGTCGATCAGATTTCAAAGCCCTCAAAGTTTCCCTTCAAAAATGCTATAATAAACAAAATAACAACACGACCATATTGCTTACTGGGTGTAGACCAACGTCAAATTACACCTAATTATTACATTATAACCAATCGACGTGACATTTTATTAAAATGTTATGCAATAACAATGGTAAGAACTTCGTAGTCGTAGAGACACGCTGAAGCTATTACTGGTTTCAGCATGAATGAGTTAGCTCGCCCGGGGTAGTACCACCCTCTCACAGAAAACCGACGTGACGTAACATTGCTTGGATTGTTGCGTTTCGTTTGGTCAGTGAGAGCGCTGGAGGACCACCTCCTCTACCCCCTTCCCCCATACACAGGCTGGGAACGCACTCGCGCCTCCTTTGGTGTTGCTTGTAGATTGCGGTGATTACTTAACATCAGGTGACCCACCTGTTCATTTGCCTCCTATGATATAAAAATAAAAAGCTATGTATTTATGTATGCTTAATGAATATATTACGATATTGTATGACCAAAATTGATAAGATTAATAATAAAATAGGCATCATCCTTTCATGAAGCACTGGATATCGGTTGTTGTATAAGATAATTATGTGATATCAGATGGCTTTTCATCTTTATATAACTTTGTATTAAAACATATATATCTTAATATTAATTTTGAAACTTATTACCTGGTAGTAATGTGTTAGTATATAATTTGCGTTTGTTTTAATAAATAAATAATAGTAATAAAATTATTGAAGTACACCCAATGTTGGATACACAGCAATGCAGTTGAATTCGTAAACGCCTGGTTTAGCGAACAGCCAGTTATTAGAAGCAGTTATCGGATTGACGTTCTACTGCAAAACTAATTTCAACGTCTCGTACTAGTTTTGAAACTCGATCGTACGTTCTTTTCCTTTCATTCAGTTGGAGTTCGTTCGTATTAGAAATTTATAGAAACTAAAACTTGAAGCCGAAGCAGAAATTGTACGGAATGAAATATTGAGTATACTTTTTGTAAACACAGTTATGTACAGGCAGGTTATTTAATGGTTGGGAGATAATGGAACTGGGTCAATATTGAGTCTCTGCTTCAGAGCAATTTGTTAAAGGATTTATTAAAAGGCTAAATATTATTTATTTAAAGGATTTTGAAGAAAATATACACAGTAATATTTAAGTTACTTATTTATTCATGAGTTTATAGGAATTTGATTAGGAAAACTCATCATGTGATAATGATAATGAGTAAATATAACAGCTAATTTCTTAATTATCTTTGATGAAATATTTAAGTACTAGCTTTTGCTCACAGCTTAATTAACGTAGATTTTTTTTTAATTATTTCACAAAACTGGTTACAATAGACGATAATTTCTATTGACGTCGATGCAGTGATGTTGTTACTAATGTAACCTACTGGATGTGAAACTAACAATAGATTTGATCCCTCGACAGCAGTACTTTTTCTGGTTGAAAGGTTAAGGTACCGTAAGCCTTTTTCTATATTCCTTACAACGTGTGTATAAAATTTTAGTTAATCACTTGAAACGTGAAACCACAACTAACGAACAAACAAACACACACATTCGCATTTACAATATTAGTTACGATTAAGTTTAGGGCTAGTTAGGTTAAACCTCACCTAAAACGCAATAATAAAAAGTATGAATTTCAGAAAGATTAACTTAAATAAGTCCCGTTAATTAAATACAGTTTTGTATATTATTAAAAAAAATATATTAGATGCCACTGAAATCTCTGACGGAAGGGAAAATTGTGAAAAGGCTGGCTGTATTATAGAAAGAGAAAAATAAGAATTTGAACATAATAGAGGTATATTATTAAATTGAAAAAAATATTATTATGATAATAATTCATTTTAGAGCTATTAATAGTTCTCAGAAATGTATCATATAAGATTGTAATATATAACTTATTTTAAAATCTGCAAAGTCTTGAAATAGGCGAATTAAAAGATTTAAAGTTAGCCTATTATGTTAATGCTAGAGATGTCATAATTTTTTTATAGTAGCACGACAAAATGATTGCACTATGCCTGATGGTAAGCACAGTACAATCCAAAAACAACGGCGACCAACAAGTGACACATTATCCATCGCCGGTCGCCACTGTCATGTCGGCTTGCGAAAACCAGGATATGCACAGGCTGGTCCCGAAACGCGACCCGCAAGAAGTGAATAACTATGACGGGCTTTTTCGCCATATACATGGTGGTTGAGACCCAGTCAGGCTGTAATACTCTACCACCCCGCTTTCGCCATTGCCTCGTTTGTTATTCAGCAGGGTGCACCACGTGCAGGTGAGGTTGGCTTGGGTGTCCCAAGTCTTAGATGTTATTCGACACCCTTTACACCTCAAAAAGTCTGAAAGTGACTCCATTTCGTACGAGCCTAGTAAGTTACTGCCGTAAGCAAATCTTTGTATTGGGCAATTTATAAATAAAACAAATCAAAATTTTACTAAGCCCTATCGAATTTCTCGCTGACTTTATTTAGCGAAACTTTGGTCGTCTTTTGTTTCCTCAGAGCATAAATACTGTAAAGTATATTTGGATCTAGTTATGCTATCGTCTGTAAAATACGCTCAAAAAGACTTTTTTTCCCCGGCTATAGTAGTTTTATATTCATATTAGTACCCGTACCGAATAGTTACAATGAGCACACACAACAAACAATACAAAATTGTCTCATATATATGGGTAGTATTCTGTGTAAAATACGCTCAAAGAGATAATTCTCTTGACAGCTATAGCAATGGTATGTTTATAGTAATGCATATACCCAGTAATTACATTGAGCACATACAACATACTATTCAAAATTGTTTCATATATAGTAGCAGTATTGTGTATCAAATATGCTAAAAAAGACAATTCGTTTGTTTTTGAACTAACTACGCTATTGGCTTGACAGCCCTTCACAGCTTCACCGGACTACCAGGAAATTCCATTCAGAGTTATATCAGTGTTATATTCATGGTAATGCCCGTACTCAGTAATTTCATTAAGCACACACAACAAGCAATACAAAATTACCCCATATAAAGGAGCATGAGTATTATAAATCTAGAAACTATAAGCATGAAATTGGTACCTATATCATGAAACTAGTTATTGTATGTACCGTCTACAAAAGACAAAGTTGTAGTCATAAAGGCATTATCTATTACACGTCCTTGTATGTTACTCGTACTAGAGTTGTCTGAATTAATTAATATATTGTGTCATGTATATTACAATCAATATTACATGAACAACATCGAGCGATATCCAAGTTTTCCATTCAAGTGAGCTGAAGTACCTACTCGTTATATGATAAAAATATGCAAGTGTTTAAAAAGGTATTGCTTACCAAATAACTTTAATAGAACCTACTCAGCTAAACATTAATGCTAATTCAATTTAGTATTCAATAAGCTGCTAGTAATCCTTTACGAGCACAAGATAAGTATACTAATGAAATCCTTAATGGATTTGCCTTTGTATATGAAACATAGGCATATAATATAACGATGTAACGTATTATGTAGGCATAATGGTAGTTCGTGTCTTTTTTGTTAGTATACTAGAAGCATAGGTAATTCATCTACTGCCGTATTTTAATTTACTGGCGCGGAAACTGGTTACTTGGTTATAGACCATTCATCCCGTCCCAATTTTGCATGAATAAAGGTTGAAGGAATTGAGGAATTCGTTTGTGCCGCACCGGCTACTAAGCTCTACGTTACTGGTCTAGGGTTTAAAAGCTTTCAATTTAATTTTCCATAATAATGCGTTAAGCTATGGGATGAATTACTGTGATAATTTAATTAAAAATTCAATCAATATGATATCCTTCATTCCTTTTGACGCTCGTAAAATATGTATTTTTATGTCGCAGGCTTTGATTTAGTTGCTATTTTAAAATTCGAAATTGCAAGCTCTATCCTTTTTCATTTTCTATTAAATATTCTATTATATATCTTCAGGTTATAAAAATAATGAAATCAGATTCAAAGTAACTACCTACTATAGATATAAATATTTATGTAATTTTAAGTTATTGTACTAGCTTAATAAATCTGAAGGTGGCAAATTATTTTCACACCATCATCTTTAGTATCTATAAAGTTATCCATATAAAAAATTGGAAGGAATGTAATTACAATATATTTTACTTAATAATCTTAAGAGGGTTCATTTATTCAAAATGATCATAGAAATTACATTGCGGATTCTATGAAATTATTTATTTTGATCAGGAAGGAGCTCCTTACTAATTTTGGTCACAGGCACTGCTCCATCGACGTTCGTAAGTTATGGCTCATTTAATCGGACTCAGTCCAACAGGTGCTCACAAATAGTTGACATTTATGAACAGCATATTCGTACGTATGATTGATTGTCGCTTATGACCGAGAGTTCAAGCCATCTAAAGACGAGTGCATTACGTCAATAGTTTGCAAAAATTCGACTCTGCATAGAAGATTTGACCTTTCAGTTCTCCAATTTGAAATGATTACAGTAAGAAAAGCTTTGTTAATTGTATAATTAGAATACAATTTTATTTCTAAACGGTTAACACAAAATTCCCGTAATTTTGATATAAGGACGTATGGTATAGGAAATAAGTTTTACTACGATATATTAAATAACTCTGTATCGAATAGTGGAGATATGATTATCTTTATTAGCACTGGTATTTGGATATACTAGTACGTATGGTCGTTATTTGATATAAATATAGGCAATGAATATCAAATGATACTTTATTTAGATTTTAGATTTTTTTAGGTAGTTGAAAGAATTGGAGTACAGTATTATTATTAGGAAAGCGATTCAATACCAACTGTATTATGTGAATATTGGAAGAATTAGTGTAATGTTCGAATGCAATGCGATACTGTGCTCGTACTGATATATCATAGTCTAAAGGCTGTGATTAAAAATAATATAGTAATTATTACCAGGGGTTCCGTGGGGGGCACGCGGAGGCACGCAGTGCCCTTAAAGGCAATTTCGAAAACATCGAAAAATTGCTATAAAAACTAAAAAAAAATTAAGCACTTATAACTTTCGAAAATTAGCGTGACCCCAAAAAAGAACTGCCAAAAAAGGCCTAGTTATTACACTTTACGTATATTTAAAGTAAAACGCAGTGACTCTTCACCAGTGTTCTTTTTTGTTTTCTTTTTGTGTCATAGCAGGCAAACGAACAGGTGGGTCACCTAATGTTACGTGCTCACCACCGTCCATAGACACTAACAACACCAGGGGAGTCGAAAGTGCGTTGCCAGCCTGTGTTTGGCGGAAAGGAAGGGAGGGGAAGAGGAGTGGGGAGGTGGGCCTCCGGCGCTCTCACTGACCTAACGAAATGCAATAATGCAAGCACTGTTACTTCACGTCGGTTTTCTATGAGAGGGTGGAACTAACCCGGGCGAGTTGACCCATTCGTGCTGAAACCAATAATAGCTTCGGCGTGGCTCTACCACCACTTTTTAATAAGTGAATGTGTTCATAACTGATGGTATATTTTTGAACATTTATGTTTTTTTTACTAGCTGATACACGCGATTTCGTCTGTGCTATTCTGCGTAATAGTACTCTACACTTCTTACCTCACTTCTCCACTGTAAGAAAACACGCATAATCGTAGTTTCTTAAAACTGTAACAGCTTTATATTAAACTAGCGGGTCGGATGGACGTTGTACTGCCTTGATAATCAAAAAAATCAACTGCAACGCCACCTACCATTCCGGGATCCACAGGAACACACGCACACAAAATTTCAGTAAAATCGGTCCAACCGTTTAGGAGTAGTTCAGTGACATACACACGTACAGAAGAAATTTATATATAAAGATGAAGATATCGTAATTTTCTTTTTAGATAAGGACCGAACATCTAAGAAGTGAATCTAATAATAACAGATCGAATTCTATGCAAACGTTTTTGCGAGATGTGCGCACAACTGCAGACCTCCATACTGAATACCAACACTGAAATCAAGAACCATTGTCTACGCCTGGATAATGTCGGAGATATATTTTTATCATTCGTTTCATTCATACGTCAATAGTTTCACACCGTGATAATACAAATTTAGGAATTACGACACAATTATAATCCAAGGCCACATTAGTGTAGTTTCATATTTCCTGTGGCGTGTATTTAAATTGTTCACCTCAAATATCATATTTCACTGATTATGTATACCAGTTTAAACGTTCTAATACTATGGTGTTTTAAATTTCATTTCCAGATTTGTTAGGCATTAATAAAACGACATAGACTGAACCTAAATACAAAAAAGTACCTTAGAACCATGTGCAAAATATTCCGCAATGAATAGGCATAATCTTATGCTAACAGGTTCAGTAATTTTGACGCCATTAAACCTCAAAAGAAGTGTATTTTCATTATTCATAAGATATATCTTTATTATATTTTTCATACATATATATTCAGATTCATATATACATTAATAGTATGGAATGTAACCTCGTTCTTGTTGTCAATAGTATGAATTAGGTATACGCTTTTGTTTTAATAATTAACACTTATTTCTGCTGCAAAGCGACCATGCTTGCGTTTCTATAGTCAGACCTGAAGCGTGAGGTTAGGCATCACGCCCACACACGCTCCTTTCAGATAATATCCATTTGGTTAATAATTTCTTATTCCTGGTCTCAGGATTGTAATCCTTTTAAGATATATTATAAATATATACTTAGTCTGGCTATAAATACAATAAACAAAATATAACATTTTTATATGATTATTCATTGTGTTTTCTCATTTTGGCGCAAATTTAAAATCGTAGGAAAAAGATGGTTAAAGCAGTAAGGGAAAGAATTCGAAGAAATCCTGTCCGAAAGCAAAATATTTTATCTCGGGAGATGAAGATAGCACCTAGAACTATGTTGCTTATTTTAAAAGACGACTTAGGACTTGCAGTCTATAAGAGACGTACTGGTCATTTCTTAACTGATAATTTTAAAAAGAATAGGGTGGTAAAATCGAGACAACTACTGAAGCAAAGGGAGATCACAGAAAAATACCATTCTTGAGAAGGCAGTGAAGCCCCTTAATAACACCATGTTCAATAACCAAGAATGATCCTTCCAGCAAGACTCGATGCCGGGTCATAAAGCTCGGTCAACGCAGTCTTGGTTGGAAACGAACCTTTCGGACTTCATCAGAGCTGAAGACTGGCCGTCGTCTAGTCCCGATCTTAATCAGCTAGATTATGATTTATGGTCAGTTTTAGAGAGTACGGCTTGCTCTAAACGCTATGATAATTTGGAGTCCCTAAAACAATACGTACGATTGGCAATGAAGAATTTTCCCATGGAAAGAGAGCGTGCTTCTATTGATAACTGGCCTCAACGTTTAAAGGACTGTATTGCAGCCAATGGAGAACACTTCGAATAAGCTTTTTATATATTTTAAATTGATTTATATTTATGTGTTAAACTAACACACTGTAAAAGTAATAAATGTTATTTGCAAAAGAATTTTTTTTTCCTTTGTTTCAGTATTTATGGCAAGACTAGGTATAGGCTACAGCGATAACCGAATAAAATGTAAATACATACTTGTTTCTTAGTTCATAAAAAAGTAACAAACCAAAAGTATTTTATGTCTCATCCCGTGAGATAAATACTTATTTAATTTGCTTAAAAACTAATTTTAAAATGTCAATTGTTTGTCATAAAAAAGTATACTATTTCCTATTGACATGATTGACTTCTGTGTTAAAGATTACAATCCGTCCAACCGTTTGCAGCTGATGAATGAGCAAGCGTTCAAACAAATATATGTTGTACATTCACATATATAATATAATATTGGCCGCTCACTTCAGTGAGAGTAAATTGAACTTTATAATAACTAGCTGTGCCCGCGACTTCTTCCGTGTGGAAACTTATGTAAAAACAGTGATTAATAAAGTTATCGGAGTGTATTAAGTCCATTATTTACTTATCTACATTTCTTTCGTACTTACGCCGCGTCGCCATTAAAATTACAATAACTTTTGATATAGTGAACCGATTTTAATGAGACAAAAACTAAGGTACTCTCAAAGATATGCTTTATGATTTTCTTTATGATTGTGAAACCTAGTACTTTAGTAGTGATGCGTGTTCATACAAACAGACAGACAGACAGATATTTCTAAAAATTATAGAAATGTGTTATAAATTAATTATTCCTAGACAAATGCAATATTTTTTTTATGAAAATCGAGAAGTATAGACACGTTAGATTAAAATTATTATTATATGTATTGATATAGAAGAAGAATTATAGATTTATTCAAGGTATCTTATGGCTTAATGAAATAATCGGCTTCTATGCCACAATTCACTAGAAGTTTTTCACTTGTTGAAGCGTGACTGGCATACAAATCAAGTGCCGAGTGAAAAAATGTCGTACCACCAGATATATAGCATTTTACGTCAAGGGCGTATAAACTTTTTTTAATTTTAAGCTTGGGACATATCTACAAGACGACTGACAAAAAAACGCACCTTTTTGCATTTGGGCCGCGAAATATTCAAACAAATGTACTGTATGCATGCTGTTAGCATTCCAATTCATTAAGCATAAATTAATCTTGGTGCCTCATGTTTTATTCTACAATGTAATATACTTTTATGTTAAATTTAATTAGAATCTTTACAGCCGTTTAAACATGATTCATGGACAAACATTAAAACAAACGTACTTTCGTATTTTATGAGTATAATATGGTAGCAACTGACAGCGACTCGGTTTACGTTAGATTACAATATAGAATATAATTATAATAAACAGCAAGCTAGAGTCACCCATCTGAGAGTTATAGAAAAATTGATAGTAGAAAAAAATTTGTGAGCCGTTGCGGAACGCCTGGCAGATGTAAAACGTCGTAATTATTTTGTAGAGGTAATATGCATAAATGGATAGTTTACGACCGGGCATAAATATGAAAAGATATACAATATATAAAAAAGATGTCTGTTTATTAAAGAAATATTTATATTCGTAAATTAAAAAAAATAAAATCATATTGCATGGCGACGCATGTCATTGCGATGCCCTGATCCGCCGCTATAGATGTTTCACATCAAAGTGTCTTCTATGAACAACACTTATCGATCTCAGATACACCAACATCCACTTTTACATATGTATGTACATATAAGGAGAGATGTATCATAAGGATTTAAAACTGAGAAAAATAATAAATCAGCATTGAGTTTTTCGTCACCACACTCTTGCAATATTTTATATTTCTTGCCTACATTTTGTTTATTTCGTGATATGACATGAATGGAGCCACCAGTATAATTTGTACGATATACTAAACACGATCTTGATAGGCAGAATAAATAATTGATTCTGTTAATACCTACACGAGTGTTTGATCCACGTTCGCTTTCAGTACAAATCTGTTTCCAGCATTAATCACTGAGCCGGGTGTTGCATTGAATCCAACCTTCTATTTTGATAAATGAGGTCTGTATGTTATCGTGTTTCAGTTCTATTAACCTTGGCTTGTGTTATAATATTTTAGTATTTAAAACCAGAATACATTTAGCTCTTTTTTCCATTATTATTTTACAAAAATTTGCCTGATATAGCACGCTAAGCCGACAAATAAGTGCTTGAGGAGGAATTTTCGACTTAAGTGGCAGTTGCTTGCCAAAAGGTCATTAGGTTTTTTTTGGTTATGTTTAGTATTACGAATGTTTAAGGGTTTACTGAAATAAAACAGTCTTAAAGGTAATTATGTCCAGAATTTATGGTATCCGAATGCTTAGATAAGTACATTTTAAACCGCTGTCTCTGTTTCGTATCTCACTATTTACCAAACACCATAATTTTAGTTTGAATATATAAACTAATTCGAATGTTATTAGTAACACTAACAAATTAATGGTCTTCCTACACATTACGAGAAAAGTTGTAGGGATGAGAATTATTACGTAAGGAAAAAATAGGTAGCTTAGTCGCTGTTTCAAAGTTAATGCCTTAATAGATTATGCGGGTTCTGCACATTAGACCTAAGATGTGTGTCCTATGTTATGTGCCTAATTTACGCAATGTGTTAGTGTCCGAATGATAAAGAGAAAGAGCTTATATATTGTATTTGAGCGAGTGGTAGCGTGGTTAAGCTTGCTTGGGTCGTATCAGATGATTTTAACTTGCTCCAATAAAAATATGGCTGTGTGCTAATAATTACATTATAGAAGCAAAATCTTATAAACAAATACATACAGATTAAGCAATGTTTTAATTTAAATACATAATTGTAATACTACAATGACTAAAAATATTATATGTTATTATTATAATACGTAATGATAAACAAGTAATTTGGAACGATACACTCCCTGTCAGAGAGCAAACGATATTGATGACGAATGGAGCCGACTAAACCCGATTCAGCGTCACTGACTCGACTGTTCGTTCACTGCTCATTGCATCAATGAACAATGAATGCAATGTAAAGAAAATTATTAACGTAGATTTATTATAGAATCTACACTCATCAAAAAAGCCTAAGCAACATGTACTAATTTAAATTTTAGGATGGTTCTTCACATTATAACGTTGTATTTTATTTTTAAAATAATATCTTTAGAGTTCTATGATGTTAAAATAACAGCTGTTGTCTTTATAAGTTCTTTTAATAACAGAGATGAACAATATTAGAATATACTGTAGAAACTAAGATACATAAGAAACTAAACTTTTTTCTTACAAAATGAAATTTCTAAAGAAAATGTATTTATTGTGAAAGAATAGACAATTTAATACAAAGTATGGTCTCCTCTGCTATTCAGAACTTGTCGCAACGATTATTCATTGAATTAATGAGACTGTTTATGTCATCTTGCCGTATTCGCTCCCAATGGAATTGTAGCAAATCCTTCAGCTGTTGGGTTGTTGTCACTCC
>MU160508.1:13493-35908 GCA_015888305.1 Antheraea pernyi | reverse complement strand
TAGAGAAACATAGTAGCGACGATCTACTCTGGACCGGACAACGACATACGAGGAATGAGATACGTTCGCAATAGTTAAAAAGCGCAACAACGTACATGTGAGCGAGACGAAACCCACATGTACAAAAACACAAGATGATTATAGAAAATAGCATCGCAAAACATCAAATGACTAAGCGATGCAAACAAGACGGGTGTCATTAAACGCACCACCCGCCATTACACAGAAATATTGAGCCGTATGAATGGAAAAGTACAACGGTTGGCTGCGCTATTGTTCCAACGGCGAAGGATTACAACATCTGCGCATCCCGAAATACTACGTGGGGAAATCCCTTATGGATACGCCAACCTCCCGGGGGAGAGGGTGGGTTATGTCCGAGTCGCACGGACTAAAACCCCACGGTGTACCGACAGACCGTTTTGTGGGGGCGGCAAGGGATCGAACAAGCTAATCAACCTTGTAGAGCCGCGGAAGGGGACCACCGCGCCGGGCTCCTACCCTCATCAGGCAACAATCATGCCCGAGGTGTGCCGTGCACCCTTGAGCTAGTTGCCCAAATATAATCGGCTGAGTGCCTTAAGCGCTCGCCTTAGTGGTCCGGTGAAGCTGTAAAGACCTAGCCAGGTTAATAGCGTATTCAGTTCAAGAAAAAAAAAATCGTATCTATTATTATTTAAGAACATGGAATGACAAATTATTATTACATAAACTTAGGTACGTAAACATTACTTATTTCGTACTAATTATTCAGTCACATTTTCTTATTAATTTTCTTTAAAACAGTATTTATGTAATGTTGAACTTCGTTGTATGACAGCCATTGCCGACATCTTCATTATCAATGACTCAGTACATTTCTTAATATGGGAGTTAATATATCAAACGGTGACAAAAAAGGAAGAACGTAGCGTTTCGCGTGAGTAGTATCACGTATTATATTATATTGTATCGCGAATTCATGATACGAATACAAAGAACTGTTTATTCCATCGTAATAATTGATTTATTTATGCATTGTTGCATTACAATGTCCTTGATTATTATACGTAACGAATGTATCGTTTTTAGGTGCTCGTTTATATTCCTATTTAATTAAAAAGGTCCTTTTATGAAAAGTATTACAGTACAACCTTAACATAACGAACATTTAAAGACTTCCTGGATTTAACAAATTTTTCGTAATCCCCTTGAATTGTCCATAAGAGTCAGTGTAAATAATACCTTTACATTACGTTTTTTTTTTTACGAATAACCTCTTTATAACTAATTTTCAACTATAAAAAAAGTTTAAATACCTCTCATTAACGAATTTTGTCAACTCAAAACGACTGTATAACGTTCTCATCAATATTTATTACTTTTAAGGGCGAGCTGTCAATTTTTCGTGGTTCAATTTTGGCATCGAGTCCTCCTAGACACGTATAGCCCAGGCCTTTTTAAACCTCATTTTAACGAATTATTTCATATAACGAATATTTACGAATTACCGTCGGATTTGTTATATCGAGGTTGCACTGTAATATGTATTAATATTATGTACATCAAGAAATTGTTTGCCTGAATACGCAGAATTATGTAGTTATATAAAATTTAAACGTAAAAAGATTCACACCACTTAAGAATAAAGTACATTTTTGAATATAATTATTTTATATACTGGGTGATTCAAGTAGAGATACTTTTTTCAATAGCCTCTTTTTGACAGGCCACGTGTGAGTCGTGTCATGCTGTCATGTTATTTTTGTTTAGTATTGTTTGGCATTTCATAATGGAAAGACTTACGACTGAACAACGTTTACAAATCGTTCAACTTTATTACGAAAACTCACGTTCTGTGAGGAATGTGTTTCGTACACTTCGCTCAACTTATGGTCAACATAATCGGCCTACTGAGCGTACTATTCGCAACACCATCACCCATTTTGAGACCCAGCATTCATTATTGGATAATTTTGGATGGATAGACCACGTCCAGCATGCTACGAAGAAAATATAGCGGCCGTAGCTAAGAGTGTACACGAAGACCGTAGACAGTCGATTCGGCGCCGTTCGCAGCAACTCGGACTGACGTATGGAACGACTTGGTGCATTTTATGTCGAGATCTTAAATTGAAAGCATACAAAATACAACTTGTGCAACAACTGAAGACGCTCGACCTTCCCAAACGACATCGCTTCGCTCTATGGGCTCTTGAAAGTTCCAAGAAGATCCGACGTTTGCGAGGCAAATTTTATTTAGTGATGAGGCCCTTTTCTGGCTCAAGGGGTATGTAAACAAACAAAATTGTCGCCTTTGGGGCGAAGAGCAGCCTGAAGAGATACAAGAACTACCATTTCCAGAAAAAACAACGGTTTGGTGTGGTTTGTTGGCCGGTGGAATCATCGGTCCATATTTCTTTAAAAATGATGCCGGTGCGAACGTAACAGTCAATGGCGACCGTTATCGTGCCATGATGACCGTCTATTTGATGCCTGAAATTGAAGCTCGTGATCTCGGCGACATTTGGTTTCAGCAAGACGGCGCCACTTCCCACACATCGCATCAATCAAGATTATTGAGAGAACCTTCCGGTGAGCACATAATTTCACGTTTTGGGCCGGTTGATTGGCCACCAACATCGTGTGATATCACACCGTTAAACTTTTTCCTGTGGGGATATGTAAAGTATAAAGTTTAGGCGGACAAACCCGCTTCGATTCAGGCCTTGGAGGAAGACATCACGCGTGTCATTCGCCAGTTACCAGTCGAAATGCTGGAACGAGTCATAGAAAATTGGACTCAACGGATGGACCACCTGCGACGTAGCAACGGCCAACATTTGATAGACATAATATTCAAAAAATAAATGCCAAAGAATGTTCTTTCAAGTGATAATAAACATTCTCCATCAATTTTGAATTTTCTGCGTTTTTTTATTTGAAAAAGTAGGAAACCTCGAAATGGGTGATGCCTTACAAGCACACGTTAATAATAATAATTTCTTAGTGGATCCTTTTACATACACACACAAGTACACGCCATCAAAACACATACATCTAAGAAATATTTACGATTGCGAATACAATATTGTATGTTAATCTGAACATGTTTCATATTATATGTAACTGCATCCTACAATACAGGTCATACTATCGATTCTGTAGAAATGAAACAGATTTTCAAAATCTATTGCCTATTTATCGAGGAGGGTTATAGGCTATTTAAGATCATAAACGTATAATAAGGAAATAAAAGTACGAATGGGTTGTGTAACACAGGAAGAATTACTGGGAGTCAAAGGTAAATTAATCACCCTACGAGTACCAAGCATTACCGATACACAACCGAACTATGAGTGCCGATTAATTAGAAAACTATAAAAATAAAAGGAAATAAAATTGCGCATCACAATTACTTTATACAAAAATTGCTATAAAACTGCCCCGGTCACATTTATATTGTTGGTTCTATTCACCTGTACTTACAGCTGTATTAAACATACCAATAAATAGTTATTAATTAAAAACCAAAAAAAAGTCTCTGGTTTTGTAACTTATGACGTGTACAGACATCATATTGGGGGGTGTAAGGGGTATCGAATAACATCTAAGACTTGAGACATCCAAGCCAACCTCACCTGCACGTGGTGCACCCTGCTGAATAACGAACGAGGCAATGGCGAAAGCGGAGTGGTAGGGTTTTACAGCCCGACTGGGTCGCCACCACCATGTATATGGCGAAAAAGCCCGTCATAGTGAATCGCTTCTGCGGGTCGCGTTTCGGGATCAGCCTGTGCATATCCAGCTTTTCGCTGGCCGGCATGACAGCGGAGACCGGCGATGGTCGCCATTGTTTTTGGATTGTACTGTGCTTATTATGCCGTGCTACAATAAATAAAAAAACTTCATCGTTGCTGCATATCCCAGAATGTACCAACACGGTTCTTGGTACTACAAAATTTGCTATTTTAAACATATTAATATTCTTCTACGCTTTATTTAAAATATGAAAATTAACTAGTTAATAATTTAAAGTAAAAATACAAGAGACATACGGCGAGTAATTAAATCTTAATTAGTAGACAAATTATGACTCAACGAATGAATTAAATGAAAAATTAATTAAAAACTTTAAAATATAACAATTATGATTTATAACAGGGTTTTCTGTGAAAACGATAAAGAAAAATTTATGTATTTTAATTAACACAAACATAGGTTCTGAACACAACTTTCAAACACTGATCGATGATTGACGCCATACTGTCATAAATTTGTATTGATGTCGGCTTATGTTCACGCTAACGATTGATTTATAACTGTACTGTAAATATGGTGTTTACGGGCGGTATATTTTACGATCGTCTCATTCCTACAATCGGCATCCTTATTACGTATTACAAAATAGCAAATCTATATAAAATGAATATACATCGGTCTTGAAACGGTAAATTCGAATAATTTTTGCAATGAAAACTTCTTTAGGTGTGTTAACGGTATTTTTGGCAGGAGATATGTCATTATTTAGCGTCATGACATGCGTCGTAAGCATGACCGGTCGTATTGCGCTTGCGTGGCTTGTGTCAGACTAGTGATGCATAGTATAGGGGCCTACATGTAATACTGATATTTTGCAGCTCATTATACGTTTGATTGAGCAATCAACTCTATCAAAATATCTTATATATTAATATGTGAAGCCAAAACTTTGTACCCCTTTTTAAGCGAATTGCGCGAACCGATGAACGTGAAATTTGGCATAGTTAAAGTTTATATGCAGGAGAAGTGCAGAAAAATATAAAATGCATTAAAAGCATATTAAATTATTGAAATATACAGTACTCACACTACTGCTTGAATTTTACCCAACTTATACACACATGTAAATGGCAAAGGCATTTTGACATTTTAATCTTACGTTCCAATTACCTTTTCAATATTTTTAACATGACTGACGTTGCGTGCTTTACATTCCATTTGAAATAAACTGGTCAAATTGTAGGTTAATTTTATAATAATGTAATATGTAAATTCATAATATACATTAATAATTAATTTATATATAATTTATCTTTAGTACATTTATGGAGCCACTGAAATAATTATTATTCTCTTTGGTATTATTGAATGTCAAAATTTTTAGGTGACAGGACTGTTCTCACTTCATTTGACTTTGCTTCATGTTTTCATAAGAGCAAAGCAATGTTACCAAAGTCAATGTTAATATTTTAATGTTAAGTTTTTTTTTTGTTAAACTCACTTCAAATGATGATACAATAAAAATATGAGCCAAAAATGTTTTGTAGAATCAAAATAAGAAAATTTGTTTGTACATGAGAGTAATCCTTGACTTAGATCTCCGCGGTTACAATGATGCAGTTCAACCTCATGTAGCAATAATATTTAGTCAGTTGATGATGAATTTTGAACAAAAATGAATTCATTTTCAAAAGGTAATGGGAGTATTAAAACATATTTGTTTTGGATTCATCATTTGATTCTATTATATATCCTACAACCACCTGTTTTCTTGTTTCAAATTTATAATTAATTTCAATTTTCATTTAGACATAAATTTTTATATAATTAAAAAAAACGTGGGAAAGTAACTGAGTAGCCATGATGAAAATCTTTGATTATAGAGGTATACCCCTCGACAAAAGAACCCTAATAAAGTTCAAACTTTAGAAAATCAATAAACTATGGTCGAATGTCGACCACTGGACGCCCACTACTATATAATTATTGCTCCAAGTGCCAATGGATATGAAAACAACAGTAATATTAATAATTTTAATTAAAAAGAAAAAATGAAATTCAGATATTGTCATTCACACTACAATTAATATGAAAATTCAAGAGAGAACACATTTATCTCATTGTTTTGAGTGTTTGCTGTCCCTATGACTGACTATTTCTTTCGAACTGACTATGCTATTAGCCTGACGGGCCTTCGCAGTTTCACCGGACTACGAAAGCGAGTGCTTAAGGTACCTACTTCCCCTCTTAGCAACAAGCTGAAGAGTGCAAGAGTGGATGAAACTCGGTTTGGGCTGTTGCCTTGGATGCAACACCTCGAATCTGTCTAAGCTAAACAAAGTTACCTATTTATACATACGTAGGTATTTTGCAGGTGGTAGAGCCACGCCGAAGCTATTACTGGTTTTCAGCATGAATGGGTTGGCTCGTTCGGGATAGTATCACCCTCTCATAGAAAACGACGTGAAGTAACAGTGCTTGCATTGTTGCGTTTTGTTCGGTCAGAGAGAGCGCCTAATCCTTTCCCCCAAAGGGTGGCAACGCACTTGCGACTCCTCTGGTGTTATTAGTGTCCATGGACGGTGGTGATCACTTAACAGCAGGTGACCCACGTGTTCGTTTGCCACACATGATATAAAAAAAAAAATCTTTAAGTATCCTAAATACGAAAACTTATTCATAAATAAAAATTAAATCCAGATGTACGTAAAATGTATATTTGTAAAACTGTGTTTTCATATCTTGAACAAACCCATGACACAATGCACTCAGAAATTTCTCGATCGACTGACTTCGGCTCAGTTCAAATTCCTAATATGACTGCTTTCTGCTCACTCTAAAGGGAAATGTAGCATGCGTTCATGAATGATGTCACATGAAATTCACAGTATGAGAAATATATTTGATTGACTGAGACATTCGAGGTTTTAACAAATATATTATTTTACTGCAGTATTAGCCGTGTCAATGATATGGGACCCTCGAACTATAAGATACCCAACTTGTGCGACCAAACGTTGCTGACCTGAAATTGTCCCTAGATGATAGTAACTCCTAATTAATTAATTTTTTTGATATAGGCTCTCTTAAATATAGCTATGTTACTGATATCAAATAAACCTTTATTCTTTCTTTATAACTGGCATCAGCGTACTGCCGTCTATAAAACCGGCGCTGGTTTTCAGCCAGACCTCAAATGTCCCGGCAAAAATGAGAGCGTACATCACTCATTTCGCGATCAAAAGTCGTAAACATAAAATAATCTTTAAATATCTATACCTATATATATAAACTAGTGGGCCCGGTGGATGTTGTCCCGCCCTGGTAATAAAAAAAACCTTGACAAATTATATACCTAAACTTTCCTCATGAATCTCTTTATCTACTGGTGAAAACAGCATGAAAATCCGTTCAGTAGTTTTTGAGTTTAACGCGAACAGACAGCTAGACGTGGCAGAAGCCTTTGTTGTATGAAATGCAAGTGATAAGTAAATTAATTCTTTTTAAAGAAATATATGCAAAAGCTGAACCAACAATTGCAATAACAAAAAACGATGTAATGATAATAATCATTTAAATTTGGTATCAAATGTATTAACGTAAATATAATCTCTTATGAATACACTAATCTTTGTAGCTCAAGAATCTGTTGTTGTAATGGTTTCTGAAATATAAATTTGCTTTTCATCTATAATGGAGGAGGTAAATTATTCAAAATTTTTGACGCCACATATTTTTAATCTCTTTTCTTTTAAACTCCGCCGTTGTCAAGACATGTAGTAAATTAACTATATATTATTTCGATAATATCATATGTATAATGTACTGTATATAGTATATGTATACTGTATAACCGCGACTGTGTTGTTTATTGTCTTAACAATATATTTTATGCACAGGAGAAACAAAAAAAATGTAAACATTTTTTATTTATTAATAAAATCGTAATTTTTTAATACTTGAATAACTTAATATGAAATGAGGATATTGGAATTTTTTTAATAAGGAACAAGTGTCTCAGAAAAACTAAAAAACATGATGGATATATCTATACAGCAGTTTTTATATAGTACTAGAGCGTTCGGCGGATGTTGTCCTAACCTGATAATAAAAAAAAAATCCTAAACCTTTCTCACTTTACCTACTGGTGAAAACCGAATGAAAATCCGTTCTGTAGTTTCTGAGTTTATCGCGAACAGACAGACAGACGTGGGTAGAAGACTTCGTAGTGTATGCGTAGTATGACACGCGCGCAACGGCATACCTCTATCAAACGATAGAGATATTTATATAGATCCATGTTTCAATAAAATGATTGATGTGATGTGTTTGTTTTTATAATATATATTATTAGTGCATTACAATTTTATCAGTGATGCGTGTTCATACAAACAGACAGACGTTTCTAAAAAATGATTGAAATGTATCTTATTACTTATTCCTATACCAGGTGTATAACATTTTTTTTCACGAATATTCAATAAGTACAGCTTCGTTATATTTACATTTATATTATATGTATAGATAGAAGATGATAGATAGATCTGATTTACGTATGATTGAAACCAGATACTCACTCGTATCGTAAATATATAAAGGTATATAATACTATCTCCCGAACTATAGTTTCGTTGTTCAACATTTTAAGCCTTATAGCTACTCTCGATCCAAAGCCATCAAAGACGAATAAAAATCCTATTTTCATAACGATAATGCATTTTATGCTTGTGTTTTTATACCAGAGGCGACCGCTTCAAGTGCCGCACTGACGCAGGCCGCCGATTTTAGCGCTTTCACTCGTAATGTGTTACTATGACGATATTCGAGTTAGGCGCTGACGTCACTGTCGAATGTTTTAGTGGAATTGATTTGTAGCTTGTTAAGTACTGTACGATGAATATAACGAGCCTCTAAGTGGATAGTAGTGCGAGCTAAATAAGGATATAAAGAAGCCCTATAAACGATTACGCCCTGGAATGCTCGTATAAGGTTATATTGACAAGAACGTTTCTCAAGTGTTTATTTTATCTCATGATCTTTTTCTGTACCGATAATTCCTAATGTTTGTAATTAAATTAGAATTGGTATTTATGTACAATGATATTATTAACTAAAAACGTTACCTACGTGATTTTTTTACAAAACAAATGGGACGATATGCACACATACGTAAAGTAATATTGTAACGCCACACTGTATTAGATAAAATGTGGAAGTAAGATGGCATATTCTCCATATCGGTGGTGAAAAAGAAATAGTTATACGTTGCTTAGATTCGAGCGGATTGAAAGGGCAACCGTCAAAAATAAGCTAGTTAGCCAAGTTTTAACAAGGCTCTGTCGAAGCGCTTAGGACATATCTACAGTTTTTTAGTTATAATATCATTATTTATGTACCCAAGTTTTGGACAAAACCGTAAACGCGTTATGAAAGTTAACTTCTTTGGAAAGGTGTAATAATATAAGAGTTGTATTATATTCGGAATAGGTCTCTATTTGCCTTAAAATTCTCATTAAAATGGATTCAGCTATTTTGAAGATTACCGTGGGTAAACAACAGACACTTGAATCATATCTATATATGTGTATATATAGATGAGTAAACGAAACGATTTAGCCTAGAAACAATGTTATATATAATATTGCAAACTATAAGAAATTCACCAAGTGCCAACAACTGTGCGATGTTTTAACTTAATCTGGTAAAATAATAATAATAACATTTAAAATAAAATAATAAACAAACGCCAGACATACGAGCACAATTTTCCTACATATAAGAAATAGGATTACATACAAATTAAGACTTGAATCGTTTTCGGTTCCAACTACAGTTACAAATTGCTCTTCGGGTTTTACCATTTCTAGAGCATTGGAAGTGACAGTTTTATAAATGCGAAATAACAAAGAAGCATGCAATCCAGATATTAAGTGACTATTGTGGTCTATAGCAATTTATAGCCAACGTTAAATTGAATCTGAGTACGAACCGAGGCCAATACTAATAGGTTGCTACTATTGATCAGTGAATTGGAATACTTCGTATGCTAGTGCGTGTTACTAACCGTTCCTAGGTGTTATATGGAATATAAATTATCCCACTTTATTAATAATTGTAGAATATGAATAATTTTGAATAAAACGCTACTGCGGTAACACATCTGTACAAAACTTTAAATTGCCCCAGATTTAGTTCGAAGAGACTAAGACATATAATGCTTTGTAACAATCTTTGTATATGTCCCTTCGATATTTTGAGCTTGATGGAGAAAGGATCTGCAATTGTTTTTAAGCACAGTACAATCCAAAAACAACGGCTTCCACCGAATGACACAGTATCCATCGCCGGTCGCCGCTGTCATGCCGGCCTGCGAAAAGCTGGATATGCACAGGCTGATCCCGAAACGCGACCCGCAGAAGCGAATCACTATGACGGGCTTTTTCGACATATACATGGTGGTTGCGACCCAGTCAGGTTGTAAAACCCTACCACCCCGCTTTAGCCATTGCCTCGTTCGTTACTCAGCAGGGTGCACCACGTGCAGGTGAGGTTGGCTTGGATGTCTCAAGTCTTAGATGTTATTTGACTCCCCTTACACCCCTATCAAATCAAATCGTTCGATAATTTTGTGAAGTATGTGATCATTAATCTCAAGGCATTTAACGGACTTTGAAATTACCACATCTCTCATTGCATCTGAATCATGTCTGACGAATAGTTGTGTCCTTATTATATAATGCTCATGCAAAAAGCCAATGAATAGGCTGAGTGCCTTAAGCGCTCGCCTTAGTAGTCCGGTGAAGCTGTGAAGACCTTGCTAGGTCAATAGCGTAGTCAGTTCGAGAAAAAAAAAAGCCAATGAATAGGGATGTGACTGGTATCAAATTGCGATAACCTCTTTCTTACATCATATTACTAATTCCGAATAAACTTGTGCGAAAATAACAAAATTGAGAAAAAATAAAATGGTATAGTTTTATGTAAGATTACTGGGAATAGACTGGTCAATCTTTTTTAATGCAATACTATAGAGGCTGACTAACCAAAAGGTTATCAACAAAGATTCTAAACGTGTCATAATAACAAAAAAAGAGAACAAAATTGACGTTAGCTTAAACATGATACGAGAAAAGTGTTAACTCGTTGTCTAGGCTAGGTCTTGTTCGACAAACAACGGGCAAAAAGAGCCAAGATCGCCTACGGGTAATCAAAAGGTGTTTTGTCAAAAAGAGCCTGCTTTATATAATCTAGGTTGGAGGTTGGAGATAGCTGTAAGAGATTGTTTGAAATTGAATAAAATGTATATCTTTTTTGCGTTCCCTGTGTCTCGGATAAAAGAGAACAAGAATATATCACTCCCCCGGGAGGGTGGCGTATCCATAGGGGATATCCCCACGTTAAAAAAAAAAAAAGGATGATATATTCTTGTTCTCTTTTATCCGAGACACAGGGAACGCAAAAAAGATATACATTTTTCGCACGGACTAAAACCCCACGGTGTACCGACAGACCGTTTTGTGGGGGCGGCAAGGGATCGAACAAGCTAATCAACCTTGTAGAGCCGCCCCCACGGTCCGCCCGGCGGAAGGTGACCGCCGGGCTCCTACCTATAGAGGGACAGACCGGGTACACACCGGCTGCCCCCCCTCGTCCGCCGGACCTGTGCAATGAGGAGATGGGCCCCCCGGCCCATCCCCTCAGGTCCGGCTACGGTGGCAGGAGGAGTTGGGCGAAGCGCCTTCTCCTCCTGCCTGTCCTCCTTTGGCGGAGACGGCCACTTTGAGGGTCTGCCTCGCGGGCCCTCTCCGCCTCCTCCTTCTGCGAGATGACCTCCTCGCAGAAGGAGGCCATCGCTCGCCACGCCTGTTCGCTGCCGAGCATGGCCGAAACCACGCTCGGCAGCGATAAGTCCGGTCCTACCGCCGCCGCCAGAAGGCGGCGCTGCTCCCCCCACGCAGCACACTCAGACAGAGAGACAGACGGTCGGCTCCATGCGTGCGATCCAGTGCAGGTACCACCCGAAACAACCGTGTCCGGTGAGTACCTGCACCAGCCTAAACGTCAGGGAGCCCCACTCCCTCTCCTTCCACGCCCGCAGGACCGGGCGGACGGCGTCCACAGTGAATCGCCCGAAACGCTCGTCCGCCAGGTCCTGCTGCCACCTTACGACGGCGTCCTCTCTTTGACGCCGTCTCTCCGCCTCTACCTCCCTGGGAGCCGGGGGCTCCCCCCTTCGTTTCCTCGCCGCCGTGAACTCGTACATGGCGGCGAGAACTCCTGCCTCCAGCTCCCAGGGCAGGGAGCCGGCGAGCACACAGGCCGCCGCCGAGGACACCGTCCGGTACGCCCGGATCGCCCTCAGTGCCACCGTGCGCTGCGCACTTCGCAGCGCACGCACGTTGACGGCACCGAGGGCGTCGGCCCAGACCGGAGCCCCGTAGGCGGCCATCGCTCGCACGACTCCCATATAGAGTCTGCGGCACCCGGCACCCGGTCCCCCTACGTTGGGGAGTAGCCGGCCGAGTGCCGCAGTCGCCCCACCAATTCGCGGTCCGAGCCCCGCAAAATGGGGCCCGAACCGCCAGCGCCCGTCCAGGGTGAGGCCCAGATATTTCATCCGGGTCCCCACCCTGATCCGGGCGCCCTCCACCACTATGTGGGCCCCAGGTGGTGGCCCTCGCCGAGGCCCATGAAAGAGTAGGGCCTCGGTCTTCTCGAGGGCCACCCTGAGGCCCAACCTCCTTATGCGCCTGACCACGAGGGTTGTGGCCATCGTGGCCAGGCGCTCCACCTCCCTCCAGTCTCCCCCCCGGGCTACGACTAGGGTGTCGTCCGCGTAACAGATGAGGCGTACTCCATATGGGAGCACGCCGCGGAGCACCCAGTCAACAATTTTGCCACAAAACCGAAGCAATGATGGCTTAGTTGATAGAATATTTCGGGCACAGTATCAATGGACGTAGGTTGGAACCCTTGCAACCGAGTGGGAGCTTTCGGTGGAGAAGAACCTCGTGATGAAGCCAGAGCATGGAGGTAGGTATTTTATAAGTCCGTTTAGCTAACCTACACCGTTAGGTTGGAAATCTATCGCCTAGCACGTATTGTTGTATTCCGGCACTTGAGTCCCACTCAGCCTTAGCGTGTTTACCATATTAGACTATATCATCCTTTAACATCAGACGAGCTTGTAGATAAATGTTAAACACACTAGGTATTAAAAAACATAATTTAATTTTATTTATTCGGGCTCAACAACAGAAAACAAATTCCATAAAATATACATTAATAATAATAGTTTACAGAACTAAATTTGTTTTCCTATTAATGTTGGGCACAACATGTTAAAAATTATAGAAATAATCAAAAAAGAATGCGTAACTAAAGAAATAACAATCAGGTTTGGAGTTTTTGGCGGCATCTTGGTCTGTCATATAGTGGTTTTTATTTTTTATTCATAATCTTGTGTTACTTGACTCTATATTGTATAAAATTGGTGGTGCTTAATGTAATATAGTTTGTTTATTGTGCATAAGTGAAGTGAATGGAAAATAATCCCACGGACTATGAATTCTAAGATGCCACAAAAACTCCATGGAAAGTTCTAACAAGATGGCCAACATCTTGTTTAGTTCATTGAAATTATATGAAGAAACTTGTAATATCGATACTCACTTGACAATGGCAGTAATAGTCCACTAGAAGACTGGTTGCCAAAAATGGAATGGAAGAAGAACTTGTAATACTATTAACTACTTGCCAATGGCAGTATTAATCTAAAAGATTGATTGCCAGAAATAAAGTAAAAAAAAAACAATCAGGACTTATTTTAACCAATTTGACTAAAGAATCATCCACTGCTATGGAAATCTCACCTTTTCCTATATTTAAAGCAACATTTTACTGCTTCCGCTTTTATTAGTCTCGCTCGGGATTTAAATCAACATCTTGTATTGATGTAGAGCTATTACGTCATTTGTACGGCTCATCGATTAATATCTAAATGTCATCACATTCAGAGACTGTTTTCTCTCTTTTGTATTCTGCAATCTTTTAGATAATTTTGTTTTCCTTTATAATCGTTAAGAAATACATATTAATAACGACTTGTAGAAAGAATTAGATGAGGTAAAAGTGAATTTTATATTAGTATACATAAATTAATAAAACAAAATGGTCCCCAAAACGAACAAAAAGGTTCAAATGACATACGTATTTACCTAAAGTATATATATTTAAATTATATTTAATAAAGCTATGACTTCGACACCGTGGAATCTAGCAAAATTTTTTTGTTCTGTGTAACACGATTACACTGCACTGCACTAAAAATATAATAAACTAAATACATAGTGTCTAGAACAACGCGCTCACTTGTACATTTACGCTGGACAAAAGTTAAATTCCATTCCGGAAATGTACCTAAAATAAAATAGTCTAAATTGGTTCTTACAACTTCAGTTATCTGTCAGTGAAAATCACGTGTAATCCGTCTAATCATTTCGGATATTCCACTGCGAATGAAGTCGCGGGTAAGAAATATAATATAATAACCTCTAAGTAACCTCTAAATAAGATCAACTATCTGCTAGAGAAATTTCCGTCAAAACCGATCCAATCGTGTCGGATATTACCCGGAACATACAGACAAAAATTTTTTAAATTGTTTTCTTCTTGTAATAAGTTTTATATTATACTTTTGTAGGTGGTAAAACTACGCTGTAGCTATTACTGGTCTCAGCATGAATGGGTTGGCTCGTCCGGGGTAATACCACCCTCTCACAAACTCTCACATACCGACGTGTAGTAACAGTGCTTCTATTGTTGGGTTTCGTTCGGTCAGTGAAAGCGCTGGAAGCCTGCCTCCCTTCCCCTCGCCCCTAAGCCATATACAGGCTGGCAGCGCACTTGCGACTCTAGTGCCGACTAGTGTCTATGAACGGTGGTGATCACTTAATATCAGGTGACCCACCTATGACATAGATTAGGTTAGGTCGTTTACACCGAGGTTCTGCGTCGTATATGGGTGTTCCTATCTGGTGTTTCTTCCTTTTTATCTTGACTTTGGCTTGTTTACGGATTTTGGTATATGCTTATCATCTGACTTGGCTTGTTTTTTGGTTTTTGACTCGGATTTCTTCTTTTTGAATTGGCTTGTTTCTTCTGGACTGTTTTCTTGCATAAATACTTACCTGGCGTGTTGATCGGTTTCTGCCCTTTTTGCCTCTTGGTTTGCCGGTGACCCTGGGTCTCCGGTAAGCCATGAGTGCCAAAGGGATAACAAAAAAACGCGTGAGTGCGGCGATGGACTCCGACACGGAGGTGGAGGAGCGGGTATCTCCCAAAGTGAGCACCTCTCGCAGGGGGACTACAAGGCGAGTCAGCCGCAATGTGGGCGTTCGCGGAGTTATGGGGGAGGCCGACGGGTCGTTTGACCGGGCCTTGGCCGGCAACCTAAGTGCGGCGGAGTCGGAGGCTTCCGACACCGGCTCAGTTTTGGCCTCGGCAGGCGGATCCAAGTCCGGCTCCAAGGCCGGCTCCAAGGCCGGCTCCAAGGCGGGGTCGGCCGCCAGTTCTGAGGCAGAGCCTATCGTAGACGTCGAAGACCTGGACGTCTTCACGCTGAAGGCTCTGGCCGGAGTTAAGGTGGCGGACATCATCGAGACGGTGAAGAAGTCTCAGAACTTGGCGGGGCCCTGTATCAAGGTTCTAAAGGGCGCGGCCAAGACTCTTCGGGAGGTTGTCGAGGCTCTAGCTGACCGCACTGAGTCGCTAGAGACTAGAAAGCTGCAGAGGGAGACAAAGAACCTCCGCCGCCAGGTCGAAGACCTCAAGGCGGAGGTTCTAGCATGGAAGCAGGAGGCGAACTCCAAGAGGCAGATGCCCCCGCCTCCTGCGCCCGCAATGGCAGTGGAGTCTCCCTCGCAGTGGGAGGAAGTCCTCGCCGGGGCCGTCTCGCGCCTCGAGCGGTCTCTCCAGACGTCGTTCGGCAATATGCTGAACGCGCGTCTGGAGGGCCTGGAGAATCGCCTCCTCCCAGAGGTGCCCGTCCGCCCCCCGTTGGCAGGGGATAGAAAGAAGGGTGGAGCGGTGGCTCCACCGGCAAGGCCGGTGAGACCGGCACCCGGGGCTCAGAACCCGGTTACCCCTCTGGGGATGGACTGGGCCGGATTGCCAGCTCCTTCCGGACCTGCGGCGCCGGCTCCTGTGGCGGCGGCTTCCGGCCCCAGCTGGGCCGTGGTAGCCCGCAAAAAGAAGGCTGCCAAGGCTCCGGCGAAGGCCCCGACGGCCCAAGTGGCCCCACCAAAACCGGCGGGGCCGAAATTGCCGTCCGTCCCGCAGTCAGCTGCAGTCATTCTGACGCTGCAGAATGACGCAGCCAACAAGGGCCTAGGGTACAGGGAGGTCCTTGTGAAGGCGCGGGAAGCCGTGGCCCTGCCGGACATAGGAATCCATGATGTCCGGATCCGGCATACGGCCACGGGAGGCCGAAAAGTTGAGCTCCCGGGCCAGAGTAAGGAGAAAGCCGCCGAACTGGCTCGGGAGCTAAAGGTCGCATTGGCCGGAATCGCCACGGTCGTCATTCCGACCAAAAAGGCGGACATCCGGATCGTCGGGCTGGACGATTCGGTGTCCCCCCTCGAGGTCGCGACGGTCGTGGCGGCGAAGGCCAACTGCCGGCCAGAAGAGATTAAGACCGGGGAGATTAGGAGGAACTGGGGGGGCCTAGGGGCGGTCCACATGACGCTCCCCGCGGCGGCGGCCAGGGAGCTTGTCCAGGCCGGCAAGCTCCTGGTCGGGTGGAGCGTCGTCCGCGTCCACCTGCTGGACGAGAAGCCCATGCGGTGCTACAAGTGCATGGGCTTGGGGCACACCCGCCCTATGTGCCCCTCCTCGTCTAGCAGGGGGGACGGCTGCTACCGCTGCGGTGCGGCGGGCCACAAAACGGCCGAATGTAAGGCGGAGGTGGCCCGCTGCGCCATATGCGCGGACGCGGGGAGGCCCTCGGGGCACGTGATGGGGAGCCGCATTTGCAGGCCCCCCACCACCAAGGGTAGGGACCTCCCCGTAGTGGGAGCAGTTCCCAAGGTGGTGGCCGCCAGGCGGGAGGAAATTGATATGGACCAGTAATGGATAGGTCCATATGCAATTTCCTCCAGGCGAACCTCAACCACTCCGCCGCTGCACAGGACTTATTCGTGCAGTCAGTGGCGGAGTGGTGTATCGGGCTCGCGGTCGCCACGGAGCCTTACTTCGTTCCCTCCCAGCCGCAATGGGCTGGAGATCGGAACGGTTCCGTGGCGATCGTGGCGGGTCAGGGTTCGTCCCTGGCGGCGAGGGAAAGCGGGGCCGGGTTCGTGACGGCCGTCTGGGGAGAGTACGCCATTGTGGGGGCGTACTTCTCCCCTAACAAGCCCCTGAGGGAGTTCGAGGCGTATCTCGGCTCCCTGCAGGGAGCTGTCAGACGGCTGTCGCCGCTCCCCGTGGTCCTCATGGGAGACTTGAATGCTAAGTCGAGGACCTGGGGAGCGGCAGTCACGGACCCGAGGGGCATGGCCGTTGAGGAGTGGGCAGCCGAGTTAGGGCTGTCCCTCCTCAACCAGGGGAGCGTCCACACGTGCGTGCGATGGAACGGAGGGTCGGTGATAGACGTTTCGTTCGCCGCCCTGACCGTCGCGCGCCGTGTCCGGGGGTGGAGGGTGCTTGAGGAGGTGGAGACCTTATCGGACCACCGATATATCAGGTTCGAGGTCTCCACCTCCCAAGCCGGAATTGGCACCCGCCCCCGGAGGGGCGCGAAGTTCCCCTGTTGGGCGATGAGCCGCCTCAACCGCGAATTAGCGGAAGAGGCGGCCATCGTCCAGGCGTGGGCCATGCCTCCCCCCACAGGGGCTGATGTCGACGCGTCCGCAGCCCGCCTCCGTGGAGCCCTCACGGAGGTCTGCGACGCGTCGATGCCGCGGAGCGTACACCGCCCAGACAAACGGGCGGTGTACTGGTGGTCGCCGGAGATCGCCGATCTCCGAGCGGCCTGCTCAGCGGCCCGGCGGCTGTTCGGACGCAGCCGCCGACGCCGACACCGGGACCCGGAGGCGGAGGCCCGGTTGTATGGCAGCTACAGGGAGTGTAGGAAGACCCTGCAGGCTGCCATCAGCCGGGCGAAAGAAGCAGCATGGGAGGAGCTGCTCCAAACACTGGAGGGGGATCCTTGGGGGCGCCCGTACAGGATCGTGCGCAAGAAGTTACGATCCTGGGCGCCTCCGGCGACGGAGACCCTCCCACCGGAGGTGGTAGCGAGGGTCGTGGGAGAATTATTCCCCGACCCTCCGATGCTACCGGCTTCTTCCATACCTCCGCCTCGGGGGGTAGACGAGGAGGTGCTCGACGGGCCTCCCCCTCCGATAACGGAGGAGGAAATGGGGAGGGCCGTGGAACGCCTCCTCAACCGGCGAAGAGCGCCCGGCCCTGATGGGGTCCCGGGTCGGGTGCTCGGCCTTGCCTTGGGCCACCTAGGGGGGTGGCTTCGGGAGCTGTTCGACCGGTGTCTTACGGTCGGACAATTCCCGAAGCCTTGGAAGCTTGGGCGGCTTTGCCTCATAGAAAAGGCGGGCCGCCCCCTGGATTGCGCGTCCGCGTATCGGCCCCTCGTCCTGCTGGACGACGCCGGGAAGGTGTTGGAGAGGGTTATCTCCTCCCGGGTCGTCCAGCACCTAGAGGAAGTTGGGCCGAATCTGGCGGACGCGCAGTATGGCTTCCGGACAGGGCGTTCCACTGTGGACGCCCTGTGCCTCCTCAAGTCGCTGTCTGCTGAGGCGACCTCCCAGGGGGAGAGGGTCTTGGCGGTGTCACTCGACATCGCTAACGCCTTCAACACCCTGCCGCATGGGGTCATACGGGAGGCGCAGGGGGGGCAGCTGGTGTGTACCCGGTCTGTCCCTCTATAGGTAGGAGCCCGGCGGTCACCTTCCGCCGGGCGGACCGTGGGGGCGGCTCTACAAGGTTGATTAGCTTGTTCGATCCCTTGCCGCCCCCACAAAACGGTCTGTCGGTACACCGTGGGGTTTTAGTCCGTGCGACTCGGACATAAGCCACCCTCTCCCCCGGGGGGGGGGCGTATCCATAAGGGGTTTCCCCCCGTTAAAAAAAAAAAAAAGGTGACCCACCTATTCGTTTGCCTACTTTGATATAAAAAAATAATATCCATTCAGTAAAAAGCTGCTATTTTGATATTATATATAGATATTTCATTTCTGTTATATGTATATATAAGAAGTAGTTATATATACCTAAAATTATTAATGGAAAAACACTTAATACCATCTCTTGGAGATTGTTTATAGCAGCGATAACGTTGAGTTGCGACCGGAAGCCAATTTCGATGAATGGCGTTAGGAATGATTTACAGTGTGTAATAACAGCCCTTCCATTTAGTTAAATACTTGTCGCGGTTTAGATAAGATAAATAACTGTTTGATAACGCTTAATCTATTAATATTTTATCGTCGAAACACGATGTCGGTAATAGCAATTCTCTTTTTCATCGGGGATATAAATATATGCGTAGCCTTTTTGAACATTTTGAACGGCGTTGTTAAGAGTTTTGTACAATTTTTTAGCAGTTTTGTGCATCGTTTTTACCGGTTTTTGGCATCCTTTTTAATTAAGTAAAAGAAGTAGGTCTTCAATTCGTCTGCATTGTTTATGTATGTTACCCGAAGATATACCAGGGAACTCATCAAATGTCGAATAGAAAATGTTATTTTTTCGAACTGACTACTCTATTGACCAAGCAAGGTCTTAACAGCTTCACCGGACTACAATGTATTGTCATTTAGATAGAAGGTTTACGACAATCCAAGATCAGGTAGGTAGACACCTATCTATGATCAAAGATATTTTGGTGAATTTTTTAGAGTATACTTTTTTAAGTTTTTTTTGTAAATTTTTTATTACGTCACAGTATAGAGCTTACCACATTACCACTTGATTATAGTGTAGTGACCAAAGCGCAAATATATACGAGGTTCAGAAGTAGGGAGATAGGAGGGAAGGAAACAAGTTTATCAGAAGTGCAACTTGCAGAAGATATCGATAAGTTTTGGCATTTGAATTTCAATTTGAATATATAACTAGCAAGATGCAATAAGAAGTACTAGTGGGCGCCCAACGGTCGACATTCGACCATAGTTCATTGATTTTTTAAGTTTGAATTTTATTAGGGTTAATATCATTGTTGAATGTAGAATGAAAACGGGTAATTGGAACGTAAGAGTAAAATAATACATACAGTCGAGCATAGCAACCTCCTTCACAACCTTTTTTGAAGTCCTTTATTGACAGATGTCAAAATGTCTTTTTTATTTACATGTGTGTATATGTTGTGTAAAATTGAAGCAGTAGTGTGAGTAATGCATATTTTAATTAATTTAATGTACTTCTAATGCATTTTATATAAAATAAATAGCTTTCTGCACTTCTCCTCCGTATAAACTTTAACTATGCCAAATTTCACGTTCATCCGTTCGCCCAATTCCGTTAAAAAGGGATACAAAGTTTAGGCTTCACGTATTAATATATATGATATAATTCCATTAAAATAAATATTACCTCATATATTCGTCATGAGATTTTTTTTTATTGTAGCACGGCAAAGCGACTGCACTATGCCTGATGGAAAGCATAGTGTAGTCCAAAGACAACGGCGACCACCGAGTGACACACTATCCATCGCCGGTCGCCGCTGTCATGCCGGCCAGCGAATAGCTAGATATGCACAGGTTGATCCCGAAACGCGATCCGCAGAAGCGAATCACTATGACGGGCTTTTTCGCCATATACATGGTGGTTGCGGCCCAGTCAGGCTGTAAAACCCTACCACCCCGCTTTCACCATTGCCTCGTTCGTTATTGTAATTAAACACGGACTAAGTAGCGGGCGGTTTTTAGTGTGTGATAAAAATTGTCACAAAATTTATGTTTAGGAAGTACAATTTTTTCTAACAAAAAATATGTTTTTTTTTAATATTTCATAGCAAACGAACAGGTGGGTCACCTGATGTTATGTGATCTTCACCGTCCATAGACACTAACAACACCAGGGGAGTCAAAAGTGCGTTGCCAGCGTGTGTTTCGGGGAAAGAGAGGGAGGGGAGAGGGGCGCTCTCACTGACCGAACGAAACGCAACAATGCAAGCACTGTTACTTCACGTCGGTGTCTCTGTGAGAGGGTGGTACTACCCCAGGTGAGCCGACCTATTCATGCTGAAACCAGTAATAACAGCTTCAGCGTGCCTCTACCACCTACAAAATTAATGTATACAGGTTATCGGATTATATTGCATATGAAGTATATACATACTGTGAGCCACATCCGAATGACTCGCAACTATTGCGATGACGGCCTGTTTTGAACGAGTCGGCAATACGAGCACATCCTTTGCTGCTCTACTAGTAACAAGTCTTTTATTGCAAGAAACCCTCAACATTCTTCAAATTCAACTTCGGATTCAGCAATCATCGCAATAGTTGCGAGTCATTCGGATGTGGCTCACAGTATGTATATACTTCATATGCAATATAATCCGATAACCTGTATACATTAATTTTGTAGGTGGTAGAGGCACGCTGAAGCTGTTATTACTGGTTTCAGCATGAATAGGTCGGCTCACCTGGGGTAGTACCACCCTCTCACAGAGACACCGACGTGTAGTTCGATTGGGCTCTCGTCCGAGACGCACGCGTTCCGCACCGCTCTCCTAACGGTTTTTCTAAGTCCGATGCAAGTGTTTCGCGAGTGTTTCGTGTGTTTTGTCATCTTTCACGCGTCGCTCCGCGGTATTGTTTTCCGTTACGAAAGTGTTTTCGCGAGCCCGATCACGTCCTGTTAGTGACAGGGCAGTAGTGAAAATCGTGAGGCGCTCTTTTTAGAGCGTAGCGCACCGCCCTTTTCGGGGCGACCCGGGCGTCGTAAGAAGTCCAATCTTTTGGCCGCACGTGGATACCTCCCGGTGCTCAACGAAGCGTGTGGAGCGTCCTGCCCGCTCGCCGGAGGCCCCGCGGCCTACGGCAAGGTAGACGGGCCTGGGTAGCTTGGCCTTGGCGGTGATCGCCTAGTCAAGTCCAGGTGTCTCCCTCCCACCCTCCTGATCCTCCCATTCCATCCCTGAGTGTCTGTTTGGGCGTAGCCCGGTTTACCGGTCTACGTTCTCGGCCTCAGGCTTGTTAGGGACTCCCCCTAGGCAAGGTAGGCGCGACTGTGAGGCATCGCACTTCGCCCACAGCTCTTTTGGTCCGGACTCGGGATAGTCCCGTAGAAACCGTTAAGGCGTGCCCCCCTGCCCCTCAGGCAGGGAGGTTGTTTCGCGACCCCCCCGCACCCTCCGGCCTCGGGATGGCCGACGTCGAACTTTTAATGCAGTACACTAGGTACTTGGAAGATCAGGGACCAAATGTAAATTTAAATGCGTCATTCGAAGCCTTCGTGGCTATATACACGAGAGGAAAAAACGCGGCCAAAGTAGCGCTTAAAAATTCGTTCGCGGTTCTCGAGGATGATCCGGAATCGTCCTTAGATTCGTCGGATTCACCGCTGAATCCGGCGGATCAAGCCCGTGCTCCCGCGCCAGGCTCCAGCTCGGATTCCGGATCCGAGATGGAGCTGGACGAGGCGGCGCCCGC
>MU160507.1:42483-60735 GCA_015888305.1 Antheraea pernyi | reverse complement strand
GGTGGTGGCGGGTGTGGGTGGTGGCGGCGGGGAGGGCGGGGCGAGCAGCTCGTGGTGGTGGTGGGAGCGCCGCGTCGTGTTCCTCGTGAAGCGGGACCGCTCGTGTCGTTCAGCTCGGGTGTGTCTCGCCGCTACAGCACACTCCGATATGTCCTCCTCCTGTAAAACATATTTCACCAATAAAAAAATACGGTAGTAAACCATAGTATACACTTCAAACTCAACAAAACCTAATTTTAGTCATTCATAATTAATAATAATTTTTCCTTTCAAATTGAATACCGCATGAACCGAGCCCGAATTAAGCTGTCCATAAAAGGTTATTAGTTTTTTTAAGCCTTAAATCTGACGTTCAATAAAAAGTCTAAATATATTACGACAGTCTAGAATTCGATTTAGCTTAGTTTAAATGTAATATACAACTGACCCGTTACATTTCGAAGTGAGCTAAATCAAATCTTAGCCATTCCTAATATTATAGTTTACGTTATTTTTCAACATCTTAAATTTTTATACATACAAAATATGAAGATCATAAAAAAAATACTAAAAACCTTGAAAAGAGTAAAATGTGAACTTCGTTTGCGATGTATAAAATTTGGAAACCTTAAAAAAAAATGTTATATGAATGATTAAAATTGAATTTAACTCATTTTGAAACGTAGCGACACATTTATTGTAGCGTACAAAAATCAAAATACTACCACCGGTTCGGAAAACAACCCAGTTGTCGACCTGGTGATAAACCATAATTTCATAATACATATTTTTTAATTATTACAACATAATAGACATACAGTTACATTCGTTTTTGGTACATATTATTTGTATATCACAATAAAACATCCTCAGCTCAAAGAACATTCCAGACTACAATATAAAGTTCTAAATATAATAAAATCCATTTATTCGTAAGGGTTAAGTCCCATAATTATGTCACCATTACGGAAACCATGAATATGAAAAACGAACAACAATTCTATATAGATACTGTTACCAGGATTACATGTGGAAAAATGTTCACAAAAAAAAACAACAATAATTCACCTCACTGTCCACCGACATCCGATTAGACTTCGAAACGCCATTGTTCAGCGGAGTCTCTGGTAACTCGAGGACACGCCATCTGTAAATTAAAAAATCCAATTTGTTATTACACAATAGATGTATATAATGTTAATGAAATGCAACCAATTTTAGTTTTTTTTTCCAATGGCGCTTCTGTGTGCTACCGTCACTTACTTCCTTCTACTACGTGTGTCGTAATAAGCCTGTATTCAGTTATTTTACATTTATTATTTCCTACATCATGATATCAAAAACCCTTTCATTAAATCATCTATACTGGTAGTTATTTTCTAGGTAGATAATTTTGTTGCAATCCGCGACGGCAACTCCCGTTTCCCCTCACGCCTAGAATCCTTTCTTTAAACATACCGCTAGATGGATGCGCTTGCAGTCGCGCCGCTAGTCTTCGTCAACGCGCCGCGAGTGATACAAGAACGCTCTGTGTCGCGAACCAACGTAAACCACGCCGCGAGTGAAAATATGTATATTTTGTGATACGGACACTATACCGATTTTATTCGGCGCTGTAAAAATAAGAGTGCCTCCACCGCAGCAGCATACCAATGATACCAGAACGCACATCAGCCAAGTGTGTATGTTTTCTTTTTCCCAGCTGAATCGATTATATACCTTTGAATCCCGCGATTGAGCATGTATCCGTAATACCTTTGCCCTCGCAGACCACTAAAAATACAGTCGACATCTCCCCATATATTAAAACCGCAATCAATGGAGGTGAAGAAGCAAGTGATTTGACCACACCAACTTACCAGTTGAAGTCACTATTCCATTCCATATACTAATATTATATAGAGGTAAGGTTTTGTGAGTTTGTAAGGTAATCGATCGCAGGAACTACGGATCCGATTTGAAAAATTCTTTCAGAGTTAGGTTTCACATTTATCAACGAAGGCTATAGGCTAATTATCATTACGTCCGCGTGTTTTCAGTGAGTCATATTATTTTTACTTGGGCAGAAATGGAATTTGTTACAACGTTGCACGTAGTTATTTGTTATCAGCCATTTAAAATACATTTTGAAACGTATACGGGACGATAATAATTTTTAAATCATAATAGCACAAAAATGAAAAGGGAACTCGAGGACATTTATCGAGAGCCACAAATAATCCTTCTAAGAGCCGCATGTGGCCGCAGCTTGGCCTATCTATGAGTAACCTTTATCAATAAGTACCTTAAAAAAAAAAAAAATTATTCGCATCCGCCTGGTACTTCCAGAGGTAAGCGTGTTCAAACAAACGCCGCTTGACATTTAAATCGTTGGTTTACTATGCCGAACAAAATACTATATTACAAAATATAAAATAATTTTGTAGGTGGCAGAGGCCCGCTGAAGCTATTACTGGTTTTAGGTACTACCAGGTAAAACAGATCTACAAAGTTACAAAATAAAGTTAGCTTTCACTTCAACGTGAAGAAAATAATTCTCAAAGTTTTATCTCTTTAAATGTAAACTTGAGCAATCGACTCCTCACCAACACCAATGTCTCCCATCCTATCTATCAAGCAATCTTGTAGGTGGCTGAGCCACGCTGAAGCTATTTTTGGCATCGGCATGAATGGGCCGACTCGCCCGGGGTACTACCACCTGACCCACAGAAACACCCACGTGAACTAACAGTGCTTGCATTGTTGCTTTTCGTCCGGTCAGTGAGAGCGCCGGAGGACCATCTCCCCTCCCCCTTCCCCCACTCCTTCCTCCTCGACACACAGGCTGGCAACGCACTTGCCTCTCCCCTGGTGTTGCAAGTGTCTATGGACTGTGGTCATCTCTTAACATCTGTTCGTTTGCCTCTTATGATTTATAAAAAAAAACATACACAGACAATACACAGAATCAAAAAAATAAACAAATTTATCTGTCAATTTCTGTTTTATTTACATTTTATCTGTTAATCGACAACCCTGGATTTGAAATCGAGTAGTAATCAATCAAAACTTATGTAGGTACGCGTGCCAGTTGCCAAGTGTCATACTGTGTGCACTTCATACATTGTAACTGAATTATACAACTACTCAGTATAATAAATAGGCAGTAGGTCAAGTCGAGCTATAATTTATAAACAACTTGCGTTAAATATTTCGTAACATATAACTGAATTTTTCTCATAAAAAAGGGGAATATTATCTGGAAGCGTTTTTACATACACTGTTAAGCATTATTTCTTACGTCACATGATGCATTATTATTTTTCATAGATGTGTGTGAAATATATATAACTCCTTTTAGTAGGTATATAGGCATTAATGTACCAACAGTGACGCGTCCAAGATATAAGCAAATGCATTTTTACTATTCTAACAGTATTTTCTGTGATTCTAATTTTGGTCAATACAGTTATTAAACCTTCACTTCCTTGTATAAGATTTGATAAATATTAATTCATAATGAATATTTTGAATCACTACGAAATGTACAAACAGATATTATGGCAGAAATAAGAGTGTCAGGCGATATTACGAACGGGATTTAGCGCGTATTTTGCGCCAATTTGAGAGAATCACCTGACTTAATAACACCTTTTACAAAGCGACTGCCTACTACGTTATAGTTTATAATTAATCAATAATAACTCTTTACTATCAATATAAATAATAATTTATAACGCAAGAACAACGGATGTCGCAAACGAATTAAAACACACATCGGTCGAATACAATAAAGAGTGCCGCCACGGTACATGACGGCAACATCGGTCCGTAATAAAACAATTAATCGTGTATTTCACAGCTTGAATCATCTTACAAGCACTCTTGTTGAACTACTATATAAACAGATGAATGGCGATTCGCCAAATGCAAAATAATCTCTATTTTATTCTACGGTTTTGTATATTATTTATCACTGACAATGATTTCCATGGTGGTTGATGATGAAAATATGTAAACATAAAATAATAGTGTTTGTATTGTCTATGTTAAATATCTTTGTTAGTCTATGGTGTACATCTGTCATTACTTGCATTTTCATTGTTCTGGTTAAAGTCAATTAAACAACATCTTTATAACTTCTATTGTGGTATCATTTATTATTTCTACAGGTTATGGGCCCAGTAGAAATAACGATAAAAACGATATTACTCATAATTTGCACTTATATTTACCACATTGAGAATGGCTACGTCAAACCTTCAGATTGAAAAATTAGCCGGTCGAGATAATTATTCAACATGGAAGTTTGCAATTAAATCATATTTAGAACACGAGGAGTTATGGGAGTGCATCGATCCGGGTGTTGCAGTTGATCCCAAGAAAGACATAAAAGCTAAGTCTAAAATCATTTTGTTGGTGGAACCTATAAACTACATACATATTGAAAATGCAACGTCATCTAAACAAGTATGGAAGAATCTTCAAAATGCTTTCGAGGACTCCGGGCTGTCTAGAAAAGTCGGTTTATTACGAGATTTAATAAACACTTCGTTGGAAAACTGTGTTAGCGTCGAAGATTATGTAAACAAAATTATGAGTACTGCTTACAAACTAAGAAATATTGGCTTCGAAGTTGGCGATGAGTGGATTGGTACACTAATGCTGACTGGCCTACCAGAACATTACAAACCTATGATAATGGGCTTAGAAAGCTCCGGGATAAAAATTTCCTCAGATTTCGTTAAAACTAAATTGTTACAGGAAGTGAAAATTTCTGAATCATCTGCATTTGTAACGAAGCACAAAAATAACTATAATAATACAAAGCAGAAAGGAAAAGGCCCTCGCTGTTATAACTGTAATAGATATGGACATTTTAAAAATCAATGTACAGTGAAGAAATCTAATCAGAGTGGTTTTTCAGCAATTTTTTCAGCCTACAACTCGATCAATCAAGAAGATTGGTATGTTGATTCAGGTGCCACAATGCACATGACAAGACGTTCAGATTGGATGTATGACACTGAACTACCTCCGATTAAAAAAATAATGGTGGCGAACAGTGATGCAGTCTCTGTACAAAATATGGGTAAAGTAAATATTCATACCAATTTATGTAAAGATGAGCATCCAATCCAGGTGAGGAATGTTTTGTTTATTCCTGAACTTAGTACAAATCTGTTATCAGTCAGTCAACTTACAAAAAATGGTTGTAGAGTGGAGTTCACTGTTATGGGCTGTAATATATATAATTGCAATAACAGTCTTATAGCAACTGCGAAACTTACTAATAACATGTACAAACTCAACACTGTTAAACGATATTACTCATAATTTGCACTTATATTTACCGCATCGAGAATGGCTACGTCAAACCTTCAGATTGAAAAATTAGCCGGTCGAGATAATTATTCAACATGGAAGTTTGCAATTAAGTCATATTTAGAACACGAGGAGTTATGGGAGTGCATCGATCCGGGTGTTGCAGTTGATCCCAAGAAAGACATAAAAGCTAAGTCTAAAATCATTTTGTTGGTGGAACCTATAAACTACATACATATTGAAAATGCAACGTCATCTAAACAAGTATGGAAGAATCTTCAAAATGCTTTCGAGGACTCCGGGCTGTCTAGAAAAGTCGGTTTATTACGAGATTTAATAAACACTTCGTTGGAAAACTGTGTTAGCGTCGAAGATTATGTAAACAAAATTATGATTTATAAGTGACGGTAGTAAATTATTGCTTTCCTCGTTTTATCGTATAAGATAATATTTTGAACATTCGTGACTTTATTACTAGATGTCATGGTTGTAATTTTCAAAATATTATCTTATACGATAAAACGAGGAAAGCAATAATTTACTACCGTCACTTATAAATGAAAAGACATCATAGACAACATTTAGTATGAATTCAACCTTAACTCGATATGAATAAAGTACTTTTTCCCATTATTGTGCGCGGTTGGCGAGCCTTGACCCAACATTTGTACCACAGGTTTCAAATTGGTAATTTTGTTCAAAATTTAATATTATTTGTTAGTTTAAAGCTTAAAATATAACTTATTCAAAATGTATTTAGGGAAAGTAAGATACTCCGGCCGTTACTTGTATTATTATTCCTTTTTCATTGTAATAATATATAGTATTATATCATTCCAGTATATTAAATACAAAACGCGGAAATGAATAATATATTTGTGGAAACACAATTATTTACTTGCTCTATTTTACCCTTTTTTACTTTATATACCTATTTAAGGAACAAAAAAGTTGCATGCCTTTATTCCAACAATCGAAGGTCTTCATATAAATAGCACCAGTTCTGACATAAATTCCCTTTATAAAACTGTAAAAATTATAAAGTAAAATCGTTTTGTCTCTATTACCGTGCTATTTCATTCTATTGTCTTTATAATATTTACTCAACAGTTTTACTGAGTATGTCTATTTTCACGGAACATCGTCCAAATATGCTAGTCTCAGATCTTAGTACAGTGCGACATACATGTACATTAATCAATCTATCTCCTTATCCAATTCTGTGCCAATTTTACCAGTTAAAATATATGTTATGTGAAGTAAATTTTTTGAAACAAAATTTTAATAACTTGGGCATTTTTTTTTCTCTTTTTATTACATCAAAACGTAGGTTAAAATACACATAACATATATTTTAACTGGTAAAATTGGCACAGAATTGGATAAGGAGATAGATTGATTAATGTACATGTATGTCGCACTGTACTAAGATCTGAGACTAGCATATTTGGACGATGTTCCGTGAAAATAGACATACTCAGTAAAACTGTTGAGTAAATATTATAAAGACAATAGAATGAAATAGCACGGTAATAGAGACAAAACGATTTTACTTTATAATTTTTAGTTTTATAAAGGAAATTTATGTCAGAACCGGTGGTATTTACATGAAGACCTTCGATTGTTGGAATCTTCGATCAACAATAACTAGATATCGGGTCAGAGCGAAAACTACGTCTCGGTAAATTACAGCTCACTTGAAATGTGAGCTTTTATTTTGTTTAGTTTGTTTGAAACACATCCAATGTAAGCACGTTTCACATGCCGCAGTGTATTCAAAAGATTAAAAAATAATACCCGAAAAAGCAATTTAACGACCGGAGTATCTTACTTTCCCTAAATACATTTTGAATAAGTTATATTTTAAGCTTTAAACTAACAAATAATATTAAATTTTGAACAAAATTACCAATTTGAAACCTGTGGTACAAATGTTGGGTCAAGGCTCGCCAACCGCGCACAATAATGGGAAAAAGTACTTTATTCATATCGAGTTAAGGTTGAATTCATACTAAATGTTGTCTATGATGTCTTTTCATTTATAAGTGACGGTAGTAAATTATTGCTTTCCTCGTTTTATCGTATAAGATAATATTTTGAACATTCGTGACTTTATTACTAGATGTCATGGTTGTAATTAGTGTTGAACTTAAAACTGTTTTAAAACTTTTTTCTCCCTTTCTTAGTAAACAAACATAGGTATATATTTACGCGGACAGCTTTTAGCTTCGATTTTGTACGTGACCCTTTATCTAGTTATTGTTGATCGAAGGTTGGAATAAAGGCATGCAACTTTTTTGTTCCTGAAATAGTAATTGCAGATAATATATAGCTTTGTTTACATATTTTGTTAAAGATAATAAATAACTCTTTTTTGGTCAATACAGTTATTAAACCTTCACTTCCTTGTATAAGATTTGATAAATATTAATTCATAATGAATATTTTGAATCACTACGAAATGTACAAACAGATATTATGGCAGAAATAAGAGTGTCAGGCGATATTACGAACGGGATTTAGCGCGTATTTTGCGCCAATTTGAGAGAATCACCTGACTTAATAACACCTTTTACAAAGCGACTGCCTACTACGTTATAGTTTATAATTAATCAATAATAACTCTTTACTATCAATATAAATAATAATTTATAACGCAAGAACAACGGATGTCGCAAACGAATTAAAACACACATCGGTCGAATACAATAAAGAGTGCCGCCACGGTACATGACGGCAACATCGGTCCGTAATAAAACAATTAATCGTGTATTTCACAGCTTGAATCATCTTACAAGCACTCTTGTTGAACTACTATATAAACAGATGAATGGCGATTCGCCAAATGCAAAATAATCTCTATTTTATTCTACGGTTTTGTATATTATTTATCACTGACAATGATTTCCATGGTGGTAGAGCCACGCTGAAACTATTACTGCTTTCAGCATAAACGGGTCGGCTCGCCCGGGGTAGTACCACCCTCTCGCAGAAAACCGACGCGAAGTAACAGTGCTTGCATTGTTGCGTTTCGTTCGGTTAGTGAGAGCGCCGGAGGCCCACCTTCCCTCTCCTCTCTCCTCTCCCTCCCCTAACCCATCCCCCCAAACACACTTGCAACTCCTCTGGTGTTGTTAGTATCCATGGACGGTGGTGATCCCTTAACATCAGGTGACCCACCTGTTCGTTTGCCAACTATGACATAATTTTTTTTTAAATCTAGTTTCTGTCTGTGTTGCCATGCAGAAAACCTTTTGTAATATTTATAAGATACGTACGATAAGGGTGGTTAGGAACAATATGTTAAATTTAAAAATAAAAGGTTTTTTATTTATTTGGTGTCTAATAGCTACAAACGAGTTACTGTTACAGCCGAGTTATAGACAAGGACTATCTCTAAGAAGTAAAACTAAAAAAATCTAAATCTATTCAATAGCTTTTGCGTGATCCGTGTACAATGGCAGACCTCTATCAATTTACTTATATAATAATGTATATACAAGAAGATAGAAATTAAACGAATGGAGCATGGATTCTGACTTGCCACAAAAACTCCCTGGAAATTTCTAACAAGATGGCCACCATTTTGTTATTTCATTGTAATTATCAGAATACTTGTAATATGGTTACTCACTTGACAGTGGCAGTCTACTAATTGCCAAAAATAAAATAGAAGAATTCATTAAAGTAATTAATAAATATGATTAATTATATTTGATTAACGTAAAATGTATAATGATGCTAGATATACCCAGCGGTTTCACCTCGCGGTTAATTACTCACGTTCCTGCCGATTCTATTAACGTCGCTCTCGTTAGCGTACTTCCTAACCTACATTTTGTATGGTAATTGCCCAGCTTCTAAAGGTCGTAGCATGATATTAGATAGATTAGATAGTCTATAACAGGGGTGGTCAAGGTCTAGATAGTCAGAGTCATTTTTAAAATTTGAAATTATTCGCGAGCAGCAATGATATACGAAATTAAAAGGTATTACATTTTTTTATGGAAATTATATTTATTGAAGACATATAAATAAAAGTTGGCCGATTACGTCACTGTTTATGTTCGTCCGCGTGTTTTCAGTGAGTCATATTATTCTTAACATGGGCAGAAATGAAATTTGTTACAACGTTGCACGTAGTATATTGGATGTCAGTCATTTAAAATACATTTTAAAACGTATACGGGACGATAATAATTGTTAAAAACATAATAGCACGAAAATGAAAAGGGAACTCGAGGACATTTATCGAGAGCCACAAATAATCCTTCAAAGAGCCGCATGTGGCTCGTGAGCCGCAGCTTGGCCTATCTATGAATAACTTTTATTATTCGAATCCGCCTGTTACTTCCAGAGGTAAGCGTGTTCAAACAAACTCCGCTTGTCATTTAAATCGTTGTTTTACTATGCCGAATAAAATACTATATTATAAAATAATTTTGTAGGTGGTAGAGGCCCGCTGAAATATAATATTTTAGGTACTACCCTGATACTACCACCCGACCCACAGAAACACCTACATGAACTAACATTGCTTGCATTGTTGCGTTTCGTTCGGTCAGTAAGAGCGCCGAAGGACCACCTCCCCTTCCTGTTTCCTTCTCGACACACAGGCTGGCAACGCACTTGCGACTCCCCTGGTGTTGCAAGTGTCTATGGACGGTGGTCATCTCTTAACATCTGTTCGTTTGCCTCTTATGATATATAAAAAAAACATACACGCAGACAATATATAGAAACAAAAAGATAAACAAATTTATCTGTCAATTTCTGTTTTATTTACATTTTATCTGTTAATCGACAACCCTGGATTTGAAATCGAGTAGTAATCAATCAAAACTTATGTAGGTACGCGTGCCAGTTGCCAAGTGTCATACTGTGTGCACTTCATACATTGTAACTGAATTATACAACTACTCAGTATAATAAATAGGCAGTAGGTCAAGTCGAGTTATAATTTGTAAACAACTTGCGTTAAATATTTCATAATATATTACTGAATTTTTCTCAAAAAAAGGGGAATATTATCTGGAAGTGCTTTTAACATACACTGTTAAGCATTATTTCTTACGTCACATGATGCATTATTATTTTTCATAGATGTGTGTGAAATACATATAACTGCTTTTAGTAGGTATATAGGCATTAATGTACCAACAGTGACGCGTCCAAGATATAAGCAAATGCATTTTTACTATTCTAACAGTATTTTCTGTGATTCTAATATTGGTCAATACAGTTATTAAACCTTCACTTCCTTGTATAAATATTAATTCATAATGAATAGTTTGTAAAACTACGAAATGTACAAACAGATATTATGGCAGAAATAAGAGTGTCAGACGATAATACGAACGGGATTTGGCGCGTATTTTGCGTCAATTTGAGAAAATTGCCTGACTAATGCCTGGTTTCTGAGGTACCTACTTTAATTGTAGTTTATCTGTTCAATAGCGTTATAGATTTGATAACTTGTCAAATTGCGTTTCTGAACACACAATCGTACGATAAATGTCAGTAAAATTCAACGGGCCATTTGACAGATTATCTTATAGATAGATTTGTTGAATCAATAACTATTGGTAGATTAACCGAGTATTTCAGAAACCGATCATAAATAACACTTTTTATAAAGTTACTGCCTACCACGTTGACATTACATAGTATAAACCAAAGCCCCTACCACGCCTGTCTGTCAGTTTATTCGCGATAAACTCAAAAATTACTAAACGGTTTTCACGAGCAGATGGAGTGGGTCTCGAGGAAAGTTTTGGTATATAATTTGTCAAGAATTTTTATTAATAATCACGGCGGGACAACGTCTGGCGGGTCCGCTAGTAGTATATAAATAATAACTCTTTACGATCAATATAAATAATAATAATATTAATTTATGACATAGATATAACGGATGCCGCAAAGAAATCAAAACACACATCGGTCGAATACAACAAAGAGTGCCGCCACGGTACATGACGGTCCGTAATAAAATAATTAATCGTGTATTTCACAGCTTGAAAACATCTTACCAGCACTCTTGTTGAACTACTATATAAACAGATGAATGGCGATTCGCCAAATGCAAAATAATCTCTATTTTATTCTACGGTTTTGTATATTATTTATCACTGACAATGATTTCCATGGTGGTAGAGCCACGCTGAAACTATTACTGCTTTCAGCATAAACGGGTCGGCTCGCCCGGGGTAGTACCACCCTCTCGCAGAAAACCGACGCGAAGTAACAGTGCTTGCATTGTTGCGTTTCGTTCGGTTAGTGAGAGCGCCGGAGGCCCACCTGCCCTCCCCTCGCCTCCTCTCCCTCCCCTAACCCATCCCCCCGAACACACTTGCAACTCCTCTGGTGTTGTTAGTATCCATGGACGGTGTTCGTTTCGTTCGTTTGCCAACTATGACATATATATTTTTTTTTAAATCTAGTTTTTGTCTGTGTTGCCATGCAGAAAACCTATTGTAATATTTATAAGATACGTACGATAAGGATGGTTAGGAACAATATGTTAAATTTAAAAATAAAAGGTTTTTTATTTATTTGGTGTCTAATAGCTACAAACGAGTTACTGTTACAGCCGAGTTATAGACAAGGACTATCTCTAAGAAGTAAAACTAAAAAAATCTAAATCTATTCAATAGCTTTTGCGTGATCCGTGTACAATGGCAGACCTCTATCAATTTACTTATATAATAATGTATATACAAGAAGATAGAAATTAAACGAAGCTCTGTTTAACGTGACCGTCATGGCGGCTAACTACAAATATAACAAATTACGATTTTAACGCGTTTTACCGCTCTGGTAGTGATACACTAATAGCGCCATTTGTCGTCTCATTAGCACAGTCTTAACCTGATATATTATCGGTTAGTGTATATAAATAAAATGAACGACTGTTAATGTAATCGTAAATAACATTTGATGAGAAATAAAACGTAAACATTTCGTTCAAAACCACTAACAATATTAATATCGATTATCGGAAAGTTATTTTAAAAATCGATAACGAAATGTTTACGTTTTATTTCTCATCAAATGTTATTTACGATTACATTAACTTTATTAGCAGGAATTAAATTTATAATCTTGCGTCATGACATGCTAGTAAGCGTGTCCGGCCGTGTTGCGTCTGCGCGGCTTGTGTCAGAATAGCGACACGTTGTATAGGGGCTTGTGTACATGTAATATTGATAGTTTATATTGAGCTTGTATGGACCATCATATGTTTGATTATAAATAATCAACTTTCAAATCAATTAAACTGACCTGTATAAAAATGTACACCTATAATTACTGTTCGGAATGTCAATAGATGGTTCTTAACCAGAGTAAAGATAATAATTTCAATTTACAATTTAAGAAATATAAATAATTCATATCACAATGTATTTAAAAATTCAAAAGAAAACACAGTTATTACATTGATTTGAATTTTCACTTCTATCGGCAGTACTTATGTCTGCCTCGGCTGTTTTTATATAATATGCACTACGTACGTACACTGCAAATAGTACTTGTAAATGCCGACAAAAACCATTGAATAACGTATCTTACGGTTTGAGATAGGGGGATAAATGTGTCAAAAAATATAATAAAAATACATTAAGTTCCTAACTATACTTTTACTATGTGTCACGCAGTTTTATTTGCACTAAAATTTTACCACACATTACTTTTAACATAGATTAACAAATTCCATATAAACCGCGTCTGTTGTACGGAGCGTGCGGCAAGGTACCTCGTTGGCATATGCATTTACAGTTCGGGCTTATTTGATAATACTCGGTTTCCCTCAGTTTGTGATATCCCGTGCACGATTACGATCCGTCAGCTCTGTTATGTCATTCTCATGTAGCATTTTTTCTGACCTAACTTTTATACGGTAATCGATCTAAATCTAAAGATTTTTTAATGTTATATAGCTTGTAACCTTCCTCAATAGATTTGTTTTAAGATACAATACGACTTTGTCTGTCCAGAACTTGTAGAGATTAAGGTTTTTAATGCAAAACACCCTCTTAATCTTTATTCCAACCTATTATTTAGTTCGTTAGTTAGCAATGTTTAGTTCAAAAACTGCAAGCTGGATTCGTTTGTTTAGATCTTGGCAATTTTGCATATTCATACAGTCTGGATGACCACGAATATGAAAGAAAAACAAAATGGCGAGTGTCAAAATGGCCGCTATAAATATTTTTTTAAAAAACATTACATTGAGTTGTTACACATCTTCTAAAAAATGTGTGTTTTTAAAAATACCTTCGTTTGCAATTTTAGGGAGAGGGCGAACATAGGCTTTAGTCCATATGGATGGAAACTGTCCAGAGGATAGAGAAAAGTTTATGACATGAGATATAATAGGAAGAATCTGGTCAAGAATAGTAATAATCATTTGTCTACTCAAATTGTCACAGCCCGTAGCATTAGACTTTATTGAAAGAACGGACTTTTTAATCTGATCACATGTAACCGTGGAAAACTTGAATGGGCTCATGTCCATACGAGGCAATGCGGCTATGTAGCCAGTAGTCTTACTTTTAGTTAGATCACTCAATTTATCGGTGGTTGTAAAGTGGTTATTGATATCATCTAACTTTATTGTGTTAGGTAGATCTAGATGTTGAGATCTGCCAATGCCAAGAGTCCCAAGGAACTTCCAGATATCAGCCGAAGAGGAAGGAACAGAGATATTATTAAGGATATACTGACGTTTGGCATTGCGTATGATCTGGTTACATCGGTTTCTAGTGGACTTAAATAAGTTCCAGTTAATCTCGCCACGGTTTTTTTTTAATTTACGAAAAGCACAGTCTCTACGTCTTATCGCCATTCGGATCTCGGTTGTCATCCAGGGTGCTGGAGGTCGCCTTAATTTAACTCGTTTTATGGGCGCATGAATATCATATAAGTTTGTTATAAAATTGTACATGATGGTGCGACCCAGTCAGGCTGTAAAACCCTATCACCCCGCGAAAACCCTACCACTATAAAATCAATGAAGGCAAATTTGTCAAAAAAAAGAAAAAAGAATCTAAATATTTTTGAAATAACCACGATTCTCTGAATTGTATCTATGTCAGGACTAACAAATCTTGGTGACTTAATATTATGCTCATGTAATCAACACGTCAAAAGAACGAGTACTGAATCCTATCAAATTGCGATCACCCCTCTCCGTTTATATTGTCAAATCCAAATTATCTCTTTGCGAAAACAACAAGTACGGTAAACAACAAAAAAATATGATAAAACCGGCTATAAAGTGTTTTTAAAAATTAAATGAAATAGGCGTTCGCACTGAATTCCGTGTATATTTTTTTCTTATTCAAGAGTTTTTGGTATATATAGTCATCTTATCAGTTCTAAATTACTTTTTTGGAAATTCCACGCCTAATATGATGGAAAAGGGGATGTAGGTTTTTATGAAATCCTTTGTTTTCCCACGAGAATTGAGAATAATAACTGCACAGAACAGGTATGTGAAAACGCGAAAAATTAATAATTAGTAAATAGGATTATACCTCTTCCAGTGCTGTTAGATGCAAGTCTTCAATAAATTAAGACGCTGAATCGTAACGCTCCAATGATAGCAAGAGCTATTGTCAAATTTATAATTATATTTCTTAATACACGTCGGGATGTCACACTAATGGATTTTGGACGCGCCTGCCTGACGTTTATTATACAGGTGATGTGAATAAATTGCTCAAACGATACAAACTTCCAGCGGCAAGCGTTAATATTTATTCTAGCTGTTAGGCAAGTCGCCCTGACTGGACATATAAAAAAATAAAGAGAATAGATAACCTTTTTCATTATTTATAGGTTATGACGTTTGCTCAGAATCATATGTGATAATAAATGACAATTTGGCCCAGGATGGTTTCAGCATGAATGGGTCGGCTCGCCCGCGGTACTACCAACCGACCCACAGAAAACCGACGTGAAGTTGGCCGACGTACTTGCACTGTTGCGTTTCGTTCGGTCAGTGAGAGCGCCGGATACCTACCTCCCCGGCCCTCTCCCTTCCCCCACTCCCCCCTCTCCTAAACACAGGCCGGCAACGCATTTGCGACTCCCCTGGTGTTGCTAGTGTCCATGGACGGCGGCTATCACTTACCATCAGGTGACCCGCCTGTTCGTTTGCACCCCATAATATAAAAAAAGAGGAAGATTGGCTCTCAATTACAGCTGCCGGCAAATACCTATAAGTGTTAATCTGAAAATTTTTCCTTTTACCACGTTAGAAAATCGTAAAAGAACAGTTATCTCATTGGATTGGCTAATTATATATTTTTAATAACTGTTGTTGAGCGTTATTTATTTTTGTTTTGTTTAATTTCAGTATCCAGGAGGCCGAGCATCGCTTGAATTTGTAAATGTTGAATTTTATCTTCCTAGATAAAACCTTATCCAAATAAAAAACTTCATTAAAATCATTTTCGAAAAATATTTCGTATATAGGTTTATATAGACGTTTGCGCTTTTGACTACAGTCTTAGTGTTGTTAAAGTAACATGGTCCAATAACACACTAAACCTAGAGAAAGATGATTCCCAAGTGCAGCTGCAAAATATATCTATAGTTGCTTAGAGACCGAATTTGAACATAAAGATGGCAGCTAGCCAAGCAAGCATTAGGAAAAACTCTACCCCCTCCTTGGTATGATTTCATCACAATGTCTTCCTTAACGGCAAGCCTCAGTGCAGTGTCCAAGCACGTTGCCAACGAGCCATCGTTGCATCAAAATTTTGTTTTAATTTACTCCTAGTAACTAGACGATCAAGCGTCGCTCGGAGTTATTCGAAAACAAAATAAAAAAAATTGGCAACAATATGGCCTGTCTACACAATTTAGAATCGTAAAATATTACCTAAATACAATAACTCATTGAAATCGTTAGAATGGTTTCCGAAAAAGTAATCCTTACTAATATTATGAATGCGAATGTGAGTCATCAATTCATCTTCGTATTCTTTTCCCACCTTTTTTTTTTTTTATCATGGGGAAATCCCTTATGGATACACCTCCCTCTCGGGGGAGAGGGTGGGTTATGTCCGACTCGCACGGACTAAAACCCCACTGTGTACGTCGTCCGCTATAGTTGGGGCGGCACGAGATCTCTATAGACTTCATCGTGCCGCCCCAGCGGTTGGCCCAGCAGCAAAAGCGCTGCCGCCGGGCCCCGTCTTGTTGGGAGACAGCCGTGTACACACCGGCCATCTCCTCCGTCCGCCGGACCTGTGCAATGGGAAGATGGGCCCCCCGACCCATCTTCCCTGGTCCGGTTACAGTGGGAGGAGGCGGTCAAACTGACGCCTCCTCCTGCCCGTCCTCCGTTGGCGGAGACGGCCACTTTGAGGGTCTTGCTCACGGACCCTCTCCGCCGCCTCCTTCTGCGAGACGACTTCCTCACAGAAGGAGGCCATTGCGCTCCAGTTATCCTCACTACCGAGCATGGCCGCAACCACGCTCGGCAGTGAGAGGTCTTGCCCTACCGCCGCAGCCAGAGTGCGACGTTGCTCCTCCCATGCAGCACACTCAGACAGAGTGTGCTGCGCGGTGTCCGGGTCAACGCCGCACTGATGGCATACGGCGGTCGGCTCCCTGCGTGCTATCCGGTGCAGGTACCAACCGAAGCACCCGTGCCCGGTCAGCACCTGCACCAGACGGAACGTCAGGGAGCCCCCCTTCCTCTGATACCATTCCGACAGGACCGGGCGAACGGCGTCGATCGTGTATCGACCGTAACGCGCGTCCGCCAGGTCCTGCCTCCACCTCTATTCTCCCACCTAAGTGAAGTCGGCACATGTTTTCCTTTTCCACTTTCCCCTGTTACATCTCATTTCAGTATTCATTTTATACATATATCATTTCTCACACGATCTATCTATACCTTTTTCTGTCCTTCCCTAATTACATGGCTTTCATCTCTCTTCATGACATGCCCGTACCATGCTAACCTATCACTCCTCAACTTCTCTGTCACTGGTGCTATTTTAAAACTCCTCGGACATACCCATTCTTAATTAAGAATGTTAATCTTATCCATTCTGGTTACATACACATCACGCTTAACATTCGCATATCTGCCACATGCAGCCTTCTTTCATCCGTGTCTTTTGTAGCCCAGCAAAAGTGCTTAACTGCGAAATACGAATATGAGTGTATTTAGTTTCTACACCTTCACGCCTAACTGTTGGTAACTTATCATCGTGAATATTTGCATACACGTTGTAAGGGATACAGGAACGGACATAGGAAGCTACTTACATATATATTTATACAAGAACTAGTGGACAAATTATATACCTAAACCTTCCCCATGAATCACTTTATCTACTGGTGTAAACCGCATGAAAATCCGTTCAATAGTTTTTGAGTTTATCGCGAATAGACAGACAGACTATTACATTAAGAAGTCTTTTAGTTATTTCTGAATACTGATATACAATAAGGTAGCTTGGAAGCTAGAAATGGTGAAGGATTCCTCATAATTTCAAGGCAAATTCTAATTTCATAAGTGTAGTATTATAACAATATTTGCATGTTCCAGTGAGTTATTAGATCCGTACAACACTTTATTAATCATCCGTTTATATAGGACAAGGCTGCTTGTCTCGCGAATGTTTCGTCGTAAGCTCGATGTTTTCTTTGAAAATTATATAAATTTTACGAGTTACTAGCGACGGTCTTGTGTTTTTTGCAATTGATTGAACCACGAAATACGTTTGTAATCTTTGTCTCATTAATTTCTGTGTGTTTGTAATTTGGGACAAAATAAAGTAACTAATTGAACTGGGTCGTGCAAGAATCCAGGACAACCAATAAATTTGGTAATTAGCGGTAATATTTAGAAATAGTTTTTTTTCTCAAAAATGATGGCATAAGCTTGTTGAAATCTTGTCATATACTGGAGCTTTCAATAAAAGAAAACATGGCAATAAAACT
>MU160507.1:27828-42243 GCA_015888305.1 Antheraea pernyi | reverse complement strand
AGGGAAAACCTTAACCAATTCACTTTTGGTTAGCTACCACTTTCAATTTGTATGTCTATATCCAAGCACCTATAACTGTGGTCGTATTAACCAGCACTCATCTTGACTTTGCGTGTTAACAGACTGGTGAGAATATGGTTAAATGCTAAAATCTAGAATAAGAGTAAAAAAGAACTATATGCACCTGAGTTCACGTATTAGCCTGCTTAAGTCACCGAATTAATCAGTTCGCAGTATTCAAATATCACAAAATTGAGAAAGATCTGTTCCAGCTTCAGGTCGTTGACTGGTCATCGGATTGAGAGATAGAAATATCATGTTAGAGGCCATAACTCATTTTATCATTAAGCGAACGGAGTATCTCTGGTACATTATAATGATTCTGTATTTTAATATAAACGACATATTAATATTATTACACGTTAGTAAAATTATGTTCATTTTTTTTTCATAATATATTAATACTTTCCTTCATTATCCTTACCCTTAATTCCTTATTTCCTTATTCTTAATTCAAACATCAACTAAGTGTTGTTTTACAGCAATCCAACATATTTACCAAGGATTGAATCTATGTGATTAAAACTGGAAAGTAAAACATTCTCCAAACATAAAAAGATTTAGCAAAAGGAAAACCGATAAAAAAAAATGTACTCTATGTACTTAGTCTTAGATTATCAGAAATCTCAATCAATATACATTTTTCATTCGATTTTGAGAACTTCCTGAGGTATCTACAAAATACAACGTCCAATGCTAAGTGTATTAAAACGAAAACCCCTTGAAGATAACCAATATAAAAATAATTTTTTGAATCAATTTATAGATGACGAAGTTCTAATGTAACAAACCTACGTACTTTTCTATACTTCTGAATAAGTACCTACATACAAAATTACATGATTATCGATTTAGTAGCTAACACGTAAAAGCGCAATAAAAAAACAAACTCTATCTTCGCATTTATGATATTGGTTCGGATATCTTTTGGCAGTAAAATTCTTGAATTCGCTTTAAGTTTTTGTTTAGTAACTTGATTCTGTCTCTTTTAGAGATAATAACATTGTTACCTAAATGACTTTTATTTTATTTTCGTAATTATTCTGAATACTGTACGGTCACCTATCTCTTCTCCTTCAATTTGTATTGTCTGTGCAATAAGTTATACCAGCAGAGTTTTCACTTAATATGTCATAGAAATAAGGGAAAAGAATTGATTCAAAATCAATCCCTGTAGGACGCCTATTTTATAAAAGCAAAGTAATTAAGATAACATCAATTAAAAACAAAAGTTTGAAAGTCTAAAAAGTCTCAAAATACGGCAATATTGTATCATAAGAAAAAGTATAGAGTAATTCACATGATATTCACCGTTTAGTGACTTAGTAATGTTGTACCGGCATCACAGGCACCTCAAGTTCTATAATGTTCTTCATCTTATCTTACTTTAGTAATTACAATATACAAGTTATCCTGCTCATCGATTACCTTATAATTAAAGGGTCACCTACAAACTTAATAATAATATAATTATCATAATAACGGACCCTGGGGAAGAAGTGTGACAATATCTTCAAGCGGAGAAATGGCTTACCGGAAAAGTGGAAGTTTGTAGTGGATCCTATAAATATAATGTTACCGATGAGGATCACAACCAGTACACTACAGTAATCAATCCTTTTTTTTTCAAATTTATTATCGCCATTATCAAGTGCGTAAATATTTCGTATATAAAAGTTCGCGATTTCATTTCGAAGTTCTTACAAAATGGCGATGCTCTTATTAGAACATTCCAGAAAGTATTTGTAAGATCTTAAAATTGTATGCTCCATGTTATTACTTTTAATCGACTCCATTAAAACTATATTACACATAAATGGCACAAATATTACACGGCAGCGTTTAAAATAAACCAAGTTTATGAACAAGAAATAAACAACTGCATACGTAACTTCTTTTTAGATTCATATTATTTGTTGTCAAAGCAGGTTATCTTTCTTTCGTCTATGCTAAATCATTTTTATCTTTCGATTTAATCTTATCCTCTTATAAATCATTATGTGCAACGTTTATTTTTTATGCATTACGACATAACTTAAAACTATAGGTTAGGGTAGTAACTAGGAATAGTTACTTTGGGCTAACGTTAATACGCAGCGGGAGCTCTTAAAAGAGAAAAAAACTCCATTCTGAAACATTCTCCTTTGGTGCTCGGCTCCTATTGGTTTTAGCGTAATGATATAAGCCGTATAGCCTTCCTCGATAAATGAGCTATCTAACACTGAGAGAATTTTTCAAATCGGACCAATAGTTCCTGAGATTTGGGTGTGCAAGCAAACAAACTCTTCATCTTTATAATATTACTACAGAAGTATAGATGGCTGTAATTAGTAAACAAGTGTAACATGTAATATTATCCAGGCGTTAAAACGATCCGATCGCCGAAGAAAGGGTGACATGACATTAATAGAAGCCGTCCTACACACTATGGATGGTAGTGATCACTTCGGGCAGTTTGAGCAATTTACAATATGGGACCTCACGAATCCTTCAAGACCAAGGTCAAGGAACACGATATCTTAACTCTGCCCTCCCAATACATTCTTGAAAATTTAATGTATGTCCGTAAGAACCTTGAGAAGCTAGATTTCGTCAAAAAACCGGCATAATCTAAATACTAGAAACTGTGAGAAACTGTTTGTCCCATGTTTTAGACTTAGTAAAACCAGTAATAGCTTTTTAGGAAATAGTGTTAGATTTTACAACAAAGTCCCAAAGGATGTTACCGATTCGCCGGATTTCGAATTTAAACGCCATGTCAAGCGGGTTTTGATATCAATGGTATTATAGAGTGGATCAATATGTGAACGATGGAAATGTTTGGAATTGACTCATCTCTGTGCATCGAGTTTCTTGCCGGTTCTTCTCGATGACTGGGTTGTTTTCCGAAGCGGTGGTAGTTTTGACGTTCATAAGTGCCTTCTTAGGGTCTAAATTGAATAAAGTGATTTTGATTTAACATCGTTCGTTTGCCTCCTATGATATAAAAAAATTGTAAAAATAATAGTCGGATTTCTTTCTTGGATATTTAATTTAAAAAGGCGATACTTTGCGGAAATCCATAATTAAAATTAGTGGATGTTACTTTGCACTTCAACCGGGAAGGACAACTTTCCACTTTCACTACTTTGATCACTACTACGTCTCATCGCAACAAAAAGCGTTTTTTAGTAAAAAAATAAAAGAATTAAAACCGCGTTCCGCGTTCAGGTCCAACCAATGTGAAAAGTGTCGGAAAAAATCAAACCAACTGCAAGTTCTCGGCGAAAACTTTGCCCTTTGAGATATAACAAAACAATTAAGATAATAAACGATGCAGACGAAGTTGCGGGAATCAACTAGTATTTTATAAACAAAACCCTGTCGAGTATAGTTCGGTCAAACAACTTACATAGTTGTTTTTGAAACCATGACCGATAGTTGCAGATTCAGGAGAAAGCGAAGTTTATTTATAATTAAAACTTTTTCTCATCCAACTATTTAGTAAATGTTTAATTATTATATTATCACATACGTTATCTCTTTTATCAGAAACAGGTGTAACTTAATCATTATTATCATTCAAAAGAACTCTTTATCGCGGATTATAGGCAATTCTCATAATAGATAATTTATCAGTGCATACAATGAGCTATAACTCAACTAAATGACCTGAATTCCCTCTAATTATATTGGGAACTTAATCTAATCATAAAAAATTATGTTAAATAACAAGATCTAAATACCTAAAGCTATTAACATTGTTTTTGAAGGTGGTAGAGTTACGCTAAAGCTATTACTGGTTTCAGCATGAATGGGTCGGCTCGCCCGGTGTAGTACCAGCCTCTCACAGAAAACCGACGCGAAGTAACAGTGCTTGCATTCTTGCATACCTCCACTTCCCTCTCTTCTCCCCTCCAGTCTTCCTCCCCCCAAACACAGGCTGGCAGCGCATTTGCGAATCTCCTGGTGTTACTAATTGCTAGTGTCTATGGACGGCGGTAATCAGTTTACACCAGGTGACCCGCCTGTTCGTTTGTCTCCGATGATATATAAAAAAGTTAATAATGACTAATGAATTTATATTAAAAAAATAACATTATTTTGTTTATAACATCGAAATATAGATCGCATATGTGTAGTTTTTTTAATTTGTATCATAATAAAGCAAAGCTCACATCAAAACAATATAAAATTGTTTAGATTCGTTATTGGTTTGTTTTTCTACTTATAAACAAACTACGGCGGACGTTGTCCCACCCTAATAATAAAAAAAACCTGGAAGTTAGACATATGCTGTCGTTGATTTTTTTGTAGGCATTGTCAAGCTTTACAACTTTTCTCTAGAACTCAATCATGTTTCTCATCGTTAAGGCTGCGTTTGTAAGAAACGTAATCGTTCGACACAACTGCCAGGTGTACGGACACTCCGCACGAAACTGTCGCCTGAAACCCCATATTATTCGTTGCTGTAACCAAACCTTACAAACAAAAAAATATTCGAACTTTTACAGAAGCACAAAATAAAAAAATATACATTACAATATAATCATGTATTTGGTATTAAAAAATAATTGGTTGTTAGAGAAAAAAAATGAGTTACACTCATTACATATAAAATATAAAACATTAAAAACTGGGTTGGAGGTGGTACGGATAACAATTATTATTTATAATGTTTTTAGAAAAACTTGGAACACTTTTAGTGCTACGAAACAAAACAGATACATATATATTATTTTTATCGTCATTCGACATTGCCATTATTACCACGAGTTATAATCAGTTGTATCCTTTAAATTTTCAATCATATTACTGATCGGTTAAATGGAACATTGCTCGATTTCTGATGGAAATTCAGTTAACATTTAGTTTCACTAGATGTCATAGATTGCACTATTTAAAATGAATGGGTCACAATCCATTACATGGAACCATTTCACACTTGCTTTCTGTGAATCAATTGCAAAATATTGTGTAAGAAAAAAACGTGAAGTATATAATTGTGTTTCGCAAGAGAAGTGATCGCAGAAATTACTAAGATCCTATTCAAAATACCAATTTGGTATTATGTACCGAACCATAGTAAAGTTACGATGGTTTTACATCTCTGTACTAAGAGGCACTCTCCGAAACCTTCCTAATAGTACGTCTATAGAGAAAAGTGAATAACAATAATGAATACATCATGAATTTTATACTATCGTTTAGCTCCTGTAGAATATGTTAGTTAAGGGGAGAGCTAACTTATATACATAGTAGAACCTCGATAAGATAAAAACCTTAATAACTTTAAAAAATGATCTTCCCCTCAGAGTCTAAACCCTATTACTTAAAATACGCAACCTCTGTAACATAAACAAATAATTTCATTATTAGTTCTCAGTTACTTAAAGAAATGTTTCGATGAGCTCTTTAACATAAATTGTCTGCTAATGAGTCATATCGAATGTATGTACAAGACAAAAAGTTTCTCGAAATGTATTAGTTGTATGTGTTTACCAGTTAAATTGTTAATACAAAAATTAATAACACTATCATACGCTGATAAATTAAAAGCGGTAAAAAGTGGACTACAAAGAAAAGATGTTACGGCTCTGTTTGTAATACACGAAATTATCACTTATAATAAGAAGCTGAACTCTTGAAGAAACGAGAATGTGGAGAGTCTTTTATGTAAAAGAAGAAAATGTAGGATTTTCCCCCCGGAAAAAAAAAAACAAAAGGTCGTTGGCTGTCCGCTGTAACATGTAGGCTCGCAGATTTGCTAAATGCTCGGCTGAAGTGAAGGCTACGCTGTTTACAGCGTACTGCCAGTCATTTTATACATGCAGTCTGTGGATCAACTATACGCAAAGGGCATACAACGCTCTGCGTGTACAATATAATAACGCATACAGGGTGCTGATGGGCTTGCCGCGCTATTGCAGCGCCTCAGGCATGTTCGCGGAGGCGAGAATTGATGGCTTTCACGCCATCATGCGCAAGCGATCTGCCTCAATGATGCGTAGGGTACGTGCCAGCACCAACAGTATCCTGAATACTGTAGCAGACAGGTGGGACAGCCTCATACTGGAACATTGGGTACGCCTACACACTGTGGTGTTATAATAAATTATTATTCTGTATGCATTATAGATGTAAGTACTAACAATATTTTCTAAGTTGTGTGTATACTAACCAATGGACTTTTTTGTCTGTAATAAAATATTTTGATTTGATTTTTTGATTTATATTCGTATGTGATTACGTTCCTTCAATGAACTTGATTTTGTGAAGGAAATGGTAATAATAAGATCACAGTATAATGGTAATCTAATCCTTGATAGCAATAGCGGTTTCACCGAGAGATATAAGGGCAAATACGTTTAAACATAACAAATTTTACGTACGCTTAATAAAAAAAAGTTTAAATTCTAAGACGACCAAATTAAATCAGTAAGAACCTTTTTTTGTAAAGTACAAAATACGGCGCTGCATAATTCAAGCAAAAATTTTCAGCCAGCACTTTAATAATCATCGAAAAATTAAATTCCATTTCGAATAGTCACTTATGATTATGTCTCTCACAGACAAACCGACATGCGCTATACGCCTACAACTTGGCACAACGTCGGCTAAAGTGAGAAATAATGTTACGAACAATTACATCAAGGTCAGTTAATAGCCAGAAAATCTAATTATACATGCTTAAACTATAAATACGTGTATAAAATAATTACACATGTCTCTAAAAATTCAAGATCAAGGTAACTGTAATTTGATATTTTATTGTACTTTACGATGGCACGCTAAATCTATTGCAGTAAACTACCGACCAGTATGTAATGATTTCTATTTTTGTAATTAATATTAATGATTTAATATGGCCTTTATAATCATTACATAGTATAAAACAAAGTCCCCCACCGCGTCTCTCTGTCTGTCTGTTCGCGATAAACTCAACAAGTACTGAACGGATGTTCATGCGGTTTTCACTTGTGAATAAAGTGATTCATGGAGGAGGAGAAGTTTTTTTTATAATCAGGGCGGGACAACGTCTTCCGGGCCGGCTAGTAAAGTATAATTTTAAATGTGCGACATCTTCTAATATATTAATTTAAAATAAACGGGCCCTCCACAATTATATATTATATTATATAATTTTATATTACATTATATAATTTTATATTATAATTTTATATAAATTTATATTTTAATCGATCGCTGCACGCGCCACATTCATATCTATTTCTGCTCCTGCTATAGCCAGTGATGCTCGGAGAGACTCCAAATGATGAATCCAAATCTGTTTAACACATAATTTCCCCTTCAAATGGGATTCCCACATCTCGGAATCCGGTAGGCTAAATTCTGGACTAAAGGAGGGCTAGTCCGACAGCGGTCAGCCAGTTTTACGTGTTTCGTGCCTATGACCTGAAAACTTTCAGAAAGACGATAAAATAAAAATAATAAAACCATATCAAATTTCATTATTCAGTTTGGAAGATACCAGAACACACAGAGAAACGCAAAAAGGGACTTGTTTATATTTACTAGCCAACTGTTTATTGTCTGTCGCATGTGCACCACACCGCTTGCTCTATTTTTCCATATATCTCCTATATCCGATCTTTTCATACTTTTCATGTTGTGAAGTATTATTTAGCTTGATTCTTATGATCAACCGTATACCTGGCATCAACCCACCTTGGGATTAAAGTGTAACGACATATCTCTAGCCTTTTATTTATATAAAATAGTTCCTGATTATTGCGGATATATGAGCTATGTTTAAGCTATGTAGCTGAGTATATTTTTAATTTATTACTATGCGGAAGCCGTTACTGTAAGTCATTGTTTGCTTTACTACCTCGTACTCGTTAGTAATAGCTTCTACTTCCTCCGAGAACAAAGTATTTTCAGTTACGGAAAATAGTTTAACTTCGAAATCACATTGTAATGAATTACAAATACCAATGGAGATTGATACAGTGCATTTTTACGTTAAACTAGCTCCTACCCCGGTTTCGCTCGAGTGTACTGGTGAAGAAAATGAGAACAAGTTTTGCCTTTCCAGTACAACTATAATTAAATGAGTACTAAATGCCAATGTGTCGATTTTTTTTTTAACTGATTCACTGATTCAGCAAAATGACTGCACTGCACCTGATGGAAAGTACAGTACAGTCTATAAATAACGGCGACTGTCAGTGTTGAATAGCAATGGCAGTCATCGCTATCATGCCGACCTGCAAAAGTGCTTCTTCACGCCTCGTTTGAAGGACCCCATGTCATAACACACTGGCTGGGAGACGATTCCACGTCTTCACAATACGACAAAAATAAGAGCTTTCGAACTTCTTCGTTCTTGCCGGGATGGTTCTTACTGTGAAAATGTGGAGACGCGTACCCGCCCGTGTAGTTCTATAGTGAAAAGGAGAAGATGGAATGAGATCAAACAGCTCTTCAGAACACTCGCCATGATACAGACGATAAAAGACGCTCAGTGAGGCGATATAAGGTTGTTAGTAACGTCTGCATTATTTACAATACGGACAGCCCGTCGCTACAAGACTATATCCATTCGGCAATTTATTTATATATGCCTATATAATATACATACATATATAGTGTATGTAATGGTATGTAGTACCTAGATTTCCTTCTTCCAAATTAATTATACCCACGAAATTCATAATTTACTATGAAAATTCTTTTGCGGGCAAATAGAGATACAGTTAATTACAACAATAGAATAAGAACCGTCAAGTTAGACAAGTGTTAGAGAATATTTAAATTAAAATAATGTGCATCTGTAAACAAGGGTAAGACACTCTTTTGTGATCAAACTTTTTTTAAGTAACAGTTCAATGCGTATTTAACTTTTTTGTAATAACACAGCAGATGATTTATGCAAAAACGAACAGGTGTAATAATAAGGAAAGCAATGAATCACACCATGCTGCGCAGTCCCGTCCACGTCCTGCACCCCGACTCGCGCCCCGCTACCCTTTGTTCGACCGTGCGGCGTTCCGACGATAAGCAGTTACGTAATGATTAACCTTGAAAAGCGACCCTTTAATGTTGTTTATTGAACCTAGATCTTTTTATACGTTTACAAGTATCGTTCCTATACTTTTAAAAGTTTTAGAACAAACTAAGGTTCTCTTTGTTGTTTATTAGTATTTGTTTCGATATTATTTTATATGTTAAATGTGAACATGAACTACCAAAGGATTGAAGGGTATTAAACTTTAAACAGGTATATAAAGTTATACAGGTATATAAACCTGGTATATAAAGTTATATCACTAGATTTTTTATAAAATCTTAGCAATAATAAGAAAGTTTAACAAAGGTATAGTCCTCGGCAATATTTTTCTTTTTTTTTCGAACTGACTACGCTATTGACCTAGCAAGGTCTTCACAGCTTCACCGGATTACTAAGGCGAGCGCTTAAGGCACTCGGTCGATTTTATTTGACAACTAGCATGGCACATCTCGGCTTGGGCTGTTGCCTGATACATGCAATTCGCGACTTTTTTTTTAATGTGCGGTAATGCCTTATGGATACATGAAGAGGGTGGGTTACATCCGACTCGCACGGACTAAAACCCCACAGTGTACGTCTTCCGCTATAATGGGGCGGCACGATATCTTTATAGATTTCATCGTCTTATACAATGTAAGCTTGTGTCTGAGGGACAATATTTTTGGGCGCTCTAAATATAGTCGTACTTCTATGTTTGTGTGTAATATAGTCAAGAGTTTAATGCAAAACAAAGTCATAATATTATTATAGGGATCTCAAACGGACATTTGTTTGTCCTGGAGTTGTCTCGGTGTTTATACATATAATATAATACGTATTTATCTATATTCTGCACAACTATATTCAGAACATAATTTGGTGAGGACTGTAACTTAAAGGCCGTAAATTAGGAGTTACATAGTTAATAATTAAGTTATGGTAAAAATAAAACAAAACATACGTCAATAAAGAACCCAGCCTAACAACAATAATTTACAACACTATTCTACGCGGCATTTTAGAATACAATAGTCTTGTTTGGAATCCTTCCTACCAAGTACATTCTGACAGAATTGAACGAGTACAAAAGCGCTTCATGTACCGCCTGGCATATTCAGATAACAAATGTCATACCTTGAAAACATACGAAGAATGCCTCTCGTACTACAAAATTATACCACTTCGTACTCGTAGAAGGAATTCTGATATCGTGTTTCTCTTTAAATTGCTACATGGAATCACAGACTCCCCCTACATCCTTGAACGCTTGAACTTTGCGATTCCACGTTTGGGTAGTCGCCTCGATAACAGAAAAACTTTTTACTTGCCTCATTGCAGAACGAATATCGGTCAACATTCCCCAGTATATCGTATGTCTTCTTTCTGTAACGCTGTTCGCACAGAGATTGACATATTTTCAGGTTCTGTTACCTCTATCAAAAATACTCTTAAATCACTTAAATAATGTAATTTCTAGGTTGTTAGTTGTATGATATATTTATTTTGTTTGTGTACCGCCTTATGTCTGTTCTCTATATTTTATATGCAAGCTGTGTCTACATCTAGATGAGTACAATCATAACATGGTTTTTCTATACTACTAAATTATGTATGTAACTAGATTGTAGTCAGTTTTGTAGACCAATAAACTAAAAAATAATAATAAAAATATCTTTACTCCTTCTAAACGGTTGAACCGATTTTGATGAAATTTTGTGTACGTGTTTCAGTGGATCCGAGAATGGTTTAGATTCACAATTGGAACCGGCAGGTGGCGCTGCGGCTGGCTTTTAGGTTTTTTTTAATTAACAAAGCAGGGCAACATCCGCAGGGCCACTAGTCTTCATATATACATTTCTTCTGTACGTGTATATGTCAATGAACTCCTCCTAAACGGCTGGACCGATTTTGATGAAATTTTGTGTGCGTGTTCCAGTAGATCCGAGAATGGTTTAGATTCACAATTGGAACCGGCAGGTGGCGCAGCGGCTGACTTTTAGGTTTTTTAAAATTAACAAAGCCGGGCAACGTCCGCAGGGCCACTAGTCTTCATATATACATTTCTTCTGTATGTGTGTATGTCAATCAACTCCTCCTAAACGGCTGGACCGATTCTGATAAAATTTTGTGTGCGTGTTCCAGTGGATCACGTAGTGTTTGTAATGTGGAAATGAAAATAGGAAGGGGTAGAAATTGATTTTTAGTGAAATCATATTGTTTCTCAAAGACAAACTTTATTAACATTGCTTATTTATTCACAATTGATTGCATCTTTTAATTATAACGACGATCACTAAAGTAAGATACGACATGTTTGATTATTTTTCTCGCTCTGTCTCTTTCTATTCCACTTCCTCAGGAGCGTTGAACGTTTAACGCAACTGTGCTCATACCTCCTCCATGGTAGCGTTAAACGTTTAACGCAACCTTGTTGGAAGTCGCATTAGAAGTTTCACTTCAAAATGTTATGTACAGGTTATAAAGACATTCGCTGCCTCAAGAGAATCTTCTGATTGAATAAATATGATAACGTATTGACATAATAAATTTTTCATAATCATTATATTCATAATAATTAATTAATCAAAATAATTAATAACAACTACAATTAAAAAGTATTTATAATAGTACAATAGATACAATTTAAATAACTAGAAGTTTAAACAAAAATATCGGTAGGTTTTTCACCATTCGTATAATTAGAAGCCTCCTGGAAGATATCATTATATAGAATTGAATCATTAGTTTGATCATTATGAATAATAGTATATTCTTTGACTTCATAGTTCGGCCATGAAAGGCAAGATGTCGCTGATCTACATGTCTAAACAGATTAGTGAACACATTAGAGATACATAAATAAGGATAATTATATAAAATTGTTCTATAGCTTAAATAACATTAATTTGTTCATACTTTATAATTTTTGTGTTACTTAAATTATTTTGCGGAATTGTGTATAAATAGTAATCGCTTTGACTTATATAGATGGGCCTTTAAAAGGCAAGATGTTGGTGATATTTACGCATTCGTATTATATTCGAAGTATTGTAAGGCGAAGCTCTGGCCAAATAAATAGTGACAGTATCTACGAAATATTTATTGCCATTCCTGACTGCATCGACATTACACGTGATTAGTGTAATATATATGTATAAACTTGTACCTCACAGGGAGTAACAAAACTATAATTTACTAATGAACAAAGTAACGACTAGTCTAAAGCTTCAACTACTATTGTAAAGAGCAATAGTCAATGTATCAATACTAGTCAATTTTGTTTCTACAAGGCCGACTACAACAATATTATTAATTATTTAGCCGATATACAGTGTGAAGAGGAGTTTAAAATATGTGAATCCGCTGATAATATGCTGCAAATACTTTATAAACATATTCGTTTTTTTTATTTTTATGGCATAGGTGGCAAACGAACATGTGAGTCACCTGCTGTTAAGTGATCACCACCGTCCATGGACACTAACAACACCTGAGGAGTCGCAAGTGCGTTGCCATCTTTTGGAGGGAAGGGTTAGGGGAGGGAAAGAGGAGAGGGGAGGGGAGATGGGTCTCCGGCGCTCTCACTGACCGAACGAAACGCAACAATGCAAGTACTGTTACTTCACGTCGGTTTTCTATGAGAGGGTGGTACCACCCCGGGCGAGCCGACCCATTCATGCAGAAACCAATAATAGTTTCAGCGTGGCTCTACCACCAGGAGCATTCGTTCAGCTATTGAGCTATTCGTTCCTAAATCAAACCTAAATCTAATAAGTATCCCCTTTGGTTTTCGCACAATTTAATTGTCTGCATAAAAGAAAAACTTAAATATAAAAATAAAATTTAAAAATTTAATAATAATCCTATGGACCAACTAGCATTTGAGTTAGCAAAAAAACGTGTTGAACGACTGGTAACAGTATGCTATAATTCTTAACTATCTCTCTCTCTACTTGAGTAATAACCCAAAATTATTTTGGTATTTTATTAAAGCAAAGAAGAAATGTAATAGTAACTATCCTGCGCATATGTCGCTTCACCAAAGCGTCGCTACCAATGGGATAGATATTTGCAATCTCTTCGCTAAGAATTTTTCTTCTGTGTACAATGGGTATTCTTCTTGCCAATTTGCAGCAGCGCCCAATCAATTGGCAGGTTTATGTACAAGCAATTACTTGGCGTCAATTAAGTTCAAAGACGATCAAGTTCTTAAAATCTTAAAGAGACTTGATGTTAGTAAAGACGCTGGCTCAGATGGCTTGCCAGCGATTTTTGTCGTTTATGTACAAGCAATTACTTGGCGTCAATTAAGTTCAAAGACGATCAAGTTCTTAAAATCTTAAAGAGACTTGATGTTAGTAAAGACGCTGGCTCAGATGGCTTGCCAGCGATTTTTGTCGCGAAGTGGGCTAAATCACTTGCTCATCCTCTATGTCTGATTTATAATAAATCTTTAAGTTCTGGCTGTTTTCCGTCAGATTGGAAAGTAGCTCATGTATTGCCTCTTCACAAAAGCGGTGTCAAAAACCAGATAAAAAAATTATAGGCCTATATCCATATTACCGGTATTTTCCAAAGTGTTTGAACAGCTTCTACATCTTATTTTCGAAGGATATTTTAAACAACTTATAGATCCCCACCAACATGGTTTTATGAAGGCAAGGTCCACAGCAACTAATTTGGTTTCATTCGTCGACAAAATCTCTAAAGAGCTGTATACATGCTCCTCAGTTGACTCTGTTTACACCGACTTCAGCAAAGCTTTCTAAAAAAGGCCACCATCAATTGCTTCTCAGCAAGCTTTCAGCCTATGGAGTACCACAACCTTTGCTGAGTTGGTGTAGTTCCTATCTGACGGAACGAAAATCATTGGTTGTCGTAAGTGGTCACAGTTCTGATTCTTACAAAGTCCTATCTGGAGTTCCACAGGGATCTCATTTGGGTCCTTTATTTTTTAACATTTTTGTTAACGATATTGGCAAATGTTTCCATCATTCCAATTACTGTCTGTTCCCTGACGATTTAAAAATCTTCAAATCAGCAAAACATCTAATGATACTCTGCTTTTGCAGCAAGATCTTGACCGTCTTGCTGTTTGGTGCCAAGATAATAAGATGGACCTAAATGTAGACAAATGCTACTTTATACATTTCTCCAGAAAAAGAAGTAACCCTGATACTAATTATAAAATTAATAATAATTATCTCAAAGAAGTAACGTTCATAAGAGACTTAGGGGTTACATTAGATAACAAGTTACGGCTGAATAGGCACATTGATAATGTATGTAATGGAGCCTATAAGTGCCTGGGCTTTGTTTTGCGTAATTGCAGGGATTTCAGACATTCTAGAACGAAGATAGTA